>CM029384.1:16794769-16834378 GCA_017165825.1 Hepsetus odoe
ATATATGTATGTATATATATATATATATATATATATATATATATATATATATATATATATATGTAAGCTGTTTTGCATGCACAGCATGTTTCTAAACACATGATATGAGTCTTGATATGATGCATTTCCTATGACCTTAATTTCTTTCTTGTATCTGTATCTTGTAATATCCATTGTCTTTCTTCTTCAGTTTCTTGACTGATTTTCAGGTATAAGCCACCAGAATCTGTAGATATTTAAACTTATCTTCCCTCTCTCCCAGCAATATTTCCTATGCCACCAGCTGTCACACAACCTCACAACAGATCCACATTCCTGCTTAAAAACAGCAAGGTGTCTTTTATTACATTTTTTGTCAAAATACCTTAAGAGATTTTCCAAGTTTATCATTTGTTTCTTTCATCAGACCGCAGTGCTTGGTTTTTTGGCTTAGGCAAACTTAATGTTTCATACTACAGATGTAAACCTTCTGATGGCCTTTACATGTAGATCTTGTAACAAACCTATGACACATAAGTGCAGTCTGAGTGGTCTTTAATAGGCTCCTTGCTCTGGAATGGTGTGCAAATGACTTCAAATGGAGGAGAATCAAATAAGCTCTGAGACTCTAATAATAAAATTCATTAATTTAATTAATTAAACACTAATGATCCAACTGTGATGGACTGGCAACCTAACCAAGGAGTTTCTCACTTCTTCACCCTGTGTACATTGGGATAAGCTTGAGAATGACTTAATTTGACCCTTCTCAGGTTAAGTGGTTAAGATAATGAGTGAGAGTGAGTGAGCGCATAGACTTTGCATGTATTATAGATTTGTTTTATTTCCATGTTTTTAAAGCCATTATTTTGGGCTTTTGTTGCTACTTACATTACAACCTACATAGTGAGAAAGCTGGAGCTCTGTTGGATTCCAGTCTGAAAATAGGATTAAAGTAGTCTATAGAGCAGTCATTGAATCAGGCTAAAATCACTCCAGCCTCCATTACTGTCTCCCTCTTCTGGGTCAGGTGAAATAGGCAGCTTTCAGGATCCATCACTGCACCTGATCTTAAAAATCTCCTGCACCATTCTTTTCTCTTCATATCTCTCCCTGTGGAGCTGTTCAGACCTCACCGCTGTTCCACTGACAGCAGTTGCATAAGCACCAACTGTGCACCCAATCTCCGTGTATCTTTCTTATTGAGCGGGCACTTGCGCTGCCATGTGCCACTGCCAAGCATGGGTGTCACCAAGGCACCCTGTGACTAAAGGAAGAAGGATGCTAGGGCATTAATGAACGCTGTATCTACCAGCTGAGGTAATTGTGCTGGTTCAGTCCCATGCTGTTCTGCCCCTCGCAGGAGGTCAGAAGCTTGTTACTGAACTCTGCTTTATCCATGAGCTGAAAAGAACACATAAAGGCAATATAGGTCTATAGAAAAGATTGGAATACATTTCAGCACTTAAGTGGATGGTGGTACATGTCAAAGAATTCACAAATGTTGAAATTTTGTGATAAAAAGGTGTCAGAACAGTGTGTTTACTGTAGATGCATGTGTTTACTGCTCAATGTACTGCCTGGATGCCTTGGGCCCTGGCATGTGGATGTTACGTTGACATGCACTGCCTTTCAGTGAAGTTATGATATGCATTTTAATCTGAATCTTTTTTTGAGTAAGACACAAAACAGGACGACCAGAGCTTATTTTCTAATGTCAGTCTTAAAGGCAAAGCAGCAAAAGTTATTTCCTAGAGAGGCTGCAAAATGGACATGCAAAAAGGCTTCCTTGTTGAATAAAATTGGAGAAATCCTTTAAAACCAATTAAGTTACAAATGTTTTCCTTGTTTTTCAAGTTTCCTACTACACATTCAGCTGTCAAACCAACACACTATGTACCCACCTTAAGCACAGCACAGGTAAAATAAGAGCCTGAGACAGGGGACCTGTGACCAGAGCTGGAGAGAAAAAAAAACAAAAAAACTGTGACAAGCAAGAGAAGAAAAATGTTTTTTATTGTATACTGCTTACTGTTGCTAAGATTTTGCTTTGCAGCTTTCATGCAATAAATTCATGTGAATGAATGTCCATTACAGGAGGTTTTAATATGAAAGTGATGAATTGTATAGCAGATGGCCAATATCATCCAGATACTCTCCAGCTCTGATTTATGCTCAGGACAGTTTTTTTTTATGGATTTTTGAGGGCGATTACATTGCGCTACAATGCATAAGAAGGACGTTCGATGTCATTTGTTGGAAGAGGAAAAGAGCAATGTGATACGGTTATCTCATTTTTCTTTCTTCTTTTTTAAATGATTAAGTGCCAGTCTCTAAATCACACAGCTTTGAAAATGGCAGTGGGTTTAATTAGCCAGGTCTTTCAAATGTCACAACAGGGAGCTTCCTGTTCTGCTGCCTTTGCCCCTGAACTGATCAAAAAGCTAAAATGCCATGGGGTTAAACCACAGCTTCCTCACTTACTATTTTGTTATTAATATCTTTCTATATTTAGACTTAGACTATCATTCCCACATTATTTTCTACAAAGGGGGGGGTTCTTTTTGTAGCTCTGCATCTATTTTTATATAGAGGCCAAGTGAGGTGCGCAACACACTCCTAAAATAGCCCTGTGACTTAGCCCTGAGGTGGTGAGATGTTGAGTGGTTACTTTCATATCTTTTATTGCATCTGCACTGGAGGCAAAGAGATTGGCTTGCGGCATTATGTGCTGAAATATTATGCTCTTGTCGCTGGGCTCACCTTCTAATGCAAAGCAGTAACTTACCCTTATAATTAACATTGACACAAGGGAGAGCTATGAATGAAAAGGCGATGGCTCTCTGAATAGTAAATAGTTGTGTCATTAAGTTCTTTCTTATTTTTATTGAATTCTGTCACAGAAGGCTTGAATCAAAAGAAAGGTTTATCAAACACGCTGGTGAATGTGTAAAAAAAAAAAATGATAAAAAATGACCCCTTAAGCTTAAAATGTGGCAATATGGCAAATAAGATTAAATCCATAGACTTCCAACAAATGCACCTTGCAAATATTACAAAATTGTGAGGATGACAATTATAAAGCCTTACGCTTAAAATATTAAGACACTTTTTTAGTGAAAGTGACAACCCTTGTCATTGCGAGGTCACAGCACAGCAGATAGTGAACCACAACGAAATTGGACCTCTGCATTTAACCCATGCGCACTCAAACACCGTGCAGCAGTGGGCAGCTGTGAAAGCACCCGGGGAGCAGTGATGGGGACAGTACCTTGCTCAAGGGTACCTCAGGGCAACCTATTGGGAAGGGGTTCGAATCCCCGATCCTCCGATCATGCAGCTAATGCCCTAACCACTAGGCCTCCACTGCCACCAAGCAAAATTAAATGACTAGCCACTTCATATAGAACAAATTTACACCCAACACATTATTTAAGAGCCTTTCATATAAAGCATGGTCAAAATTACACTCAATGTTTAAAGATATTGAATCAAATGTTTTTCTAATGGTTTACAAGTTAAAACAATGAAATACATATTTTGGAGCAGTTTTAGTAAGAATTTATGAGCTTTGCCTGTTTTCCTCATTTCTCCATTTAGCAGACATTCTTATCCAGAGCAACTTTCATGTCCTTGTTACAGGGACAGTCCCCCTGGAGACACTCAGGGTTAAGGGTCTTGCTCAGGGACCCAGTAGTGGTAGTGCTACAGGTGGGATTTGAACCTAGGACCTCTTGAGCCATAGGTCCAGAGGCAATTATCCTACCACTAGACCACCACCACCCCTCCATTGGATTCCAAAATTGTGTGTTATTAAATGTATATGGGGAGGAATTTTCAGTACAGCTGTAATCAGCTTCCTTTAACCCACTACCACCATCATGTTTGTGAGATACAGGATTTGCTTAAAGGAAAGGGTCCTGAGTTGTCCAAAAGTAACAGGATGAGGTATAACCCAGATGTGTTGTTGCAAAAATGAAATGATGTGGAAATCAGTTTTCTGCTTTACTGCACTTCCACGAATGTCACTCTTTGCCTTTTCTCTTTCCTACTGTGTTCCCACACAGAGCTCTACAGCTCTGAAGGACTGAATACCCTTGGAGAAATTGTACCAGGCTGTCTGCTCCCAGGGAGATTCATCAGCTTACTGCTGCAGGGTATGTATGGGTTAAAAGGAGAGGATGCATTCCGGTGTGTTTCACCATGCACTGTGCCATGTTGCACAATGACAAGTAGTCACTTTCACTTCACTTCTTTCTAATTGCTCAGTGTGGATGGTGGTCTAATAGTAGGATACTCAGCTATGGATGTATAGCACCACCACCATTGGGTTCCTGACCAAAACCCTTAAACCCTTCAAGCGTCTCCAAAGAGACTGTCCCTGTAGTTAGGAAACGGAAGTTGCTCTGGATAAGAGCATCTGCTAAATGCTGTAAATGTAATTGCTTTTTGTATGACCATGAAGAATATAAAAAAGACCTTTACAAATCCCGCTGAATGGCTCTTGTGCATGTTGCGTAAGCTGCAAACCCCTGTTTTTTGGTTTACACCCTTATTCTTAAATTTTCTTTTACTGTTATTGTTGCTCTTTCATTTGTCATAAAAGGGGAGTCAGAGTTTTTTACGTGTAGCATCAAATGGACGGTCGTCATTCACTTAAAGTAATACAGGGATCCAAACAGACAAAGGAATTAAATTGAGAAGTGGGGGTCTGAAAAGAAATGCAATTTTCTAGAGGAAAAAAGCAATAAAGGAGCAAAATTGAATGGATCTTACAATCAGCCGTGATGGGAGACTTTACAAGGGACAAGCTAATGCTGCATCTGATGGCTCTGCAATAATCAGTCAAAGCTGACACCCAATCAGTGCTTAATTTCCTTTTTGTAAGCAGGTGAGGCAAACATCATGTAAATGTCTTTTAAAAGGATGTTGGACTCATTCAAGGCTCATCATGCACTTCCTTTAGCCACTAAAACTCAGAAAGGGAATCTACATTTATATGCACACAAGCGTGGAACCTGCGTCACAGTTTAAAACTATAAACTGCAGGGGATCATTTCAGACCCTGAGCAGCGAATAGAGTGCTTCTTCTGTTGCTTATATAAGAGCCTTGACGGACGCATCAAGCCACATCGTGCTAAAAATGCCTCTACCCTGCAATGTTTATGCTCTTTAGGACAATCACATCAGGCCATCTTGGCACTTTCTCATAGATTCCCTACATGTGCCGGCACAAGCAGGCCTTCAATTCCTTCTCCTCCTCTAAATATGCTGTTCACTCTTATAGAGCTGCGCTGAAAACAAATCATCAACATGATCTGGAATGCAGTCCTGGGCTGTTTAAAATACAAGACAGACAGGGGATACTTTGTGATGAATGCTGGTGTCCTGTAAGGCTTGGTGGTTTCCCTGCTCCAACATTACTGGTTCAACTCTTTTGCTTTTGTTAGTCTGCATAATTAGTGGGTGTGTCTGTGCAGGCAGACTACCAAACTGCACTGGAGACACTCTCTCCAGAGCACCCCTGCCTGAATGGTCCCTGAAGGACCATTTTAGCTGCAAAAAAGGCATTTATTATGAATGGTAAATATTAAGAAGGTTTTTGACTAGTCAGTGATGTTCTTCCATGGCATCCCAGAAATAGCTCTTTTAGTATCATTAATTTTAAGAATCTATTCATTTTTACTGCATTTGCATCTCAACAAACACATTTTTTTCATAATGCTAAAATTTGCTTTGTTTTTTTTAAATTAATTATTTACATGGAGAATTAAACAATTCAAGAAAAGAAATACATTGCATTATGTAGCATAACTTAGATGAAGTAATATTACAGCTAAAAATATATCTTATTTATTGTGACATTAGCTTATCATATCCATTCATTCTTCCAATCAGTAAAACATTAAAATGACAGTTGCTTACATTCATTAAAATACAGACAACCTGATGTACTGAGTTATTTGCATCAGTTTTAGGCATAAATGAGAAGCATTCTGCCTTCACAAAATTATATGTAAATGTATGTCTATGTGTGTGGAATAGGAGCAGAGGGAAAAACAACATGTAGAATAACTCATCATAGTTTTTAATTAAATTTAGCTCTGGCAACTATATTGAATAAGACATGGACCTCAGCCACACCACACGCATCACACACTATACACACTGATATATTTGAGTGACGTTGACTGTATTATATCTGAAGTACTGGAATTGTTGCTATTGTATTGTGCCTTCCCCCTCAAGTGCAGCGATGGCTCTTATTCACTCTCCTAGCACAATATTTTATATGGTATCAACTGGTATCAGAATCCGAGATGTTAACTGATCCCGATCAATTTTTTTTATTTACTTAACCCCCTCCATAAGTGCCCACCATCTTGTTCTTTTTCCAGAAGGTAGTTCTGGTATAGCTTGGACTTATGTTTTGGGACACGTCTTGCTGTAGGATGAACTCCAACTGAGCAATTAGACGCATACCAGAGAGTACTCTCTCACTCTGCACAAGTCACTGACCCTAGATCCAGCAAAACAGTTCCAGACCATCACGCTTCCTCCTCCATGTTTAACAGTTGATGACACACACTGAGGAAAGCATCCTTTTAACTAATCGATGGCATACAGAAATCCTGCGAGATGAACCGTATATGTCAAATTCATCAGTCCACAACAACTTCCAGTCTTCAGAAGTTCATTGGTGGTGTTTTATGGGTAGGCAAACCTCTTTTTCTTAATCTGATGCCTTAGCAATGGCTTTCTTGCTGCAACTTGACCAGTCAAACCTGCATCTCGAAGCCTTCTCTTTCCAGTTGATACTGAGATTTGCTTAGTGCAACCACTATTAAGCTGTGCTTGAAGCTGTGGTCCTGTGAGCCGCCTATCACGCAAGCTGTTGACTCTCAGAAACTTGTCTTCTGATGCTGTTGTGGCTTTTGGTCTGTCAGACCTCTTCCTGTCAGAGTTTCCCCCAGTTTCTGAGAGCCTTTTGATGGTGAAGGAGACTCTGCTCACTGACACCTTGATTTTCTTCGAAATATCATTGCTGGAAAGACCTACACTTTTGAGTCTGATGATGGTCTTTATCTCTTCCATTGTCTTTTTCATGCCATTTAACACATTACTTTCCACAATACTAATACTATCACATAATGCTCATGAGGGTATGGGACCACAGTGTTTTTCATGCAGAGGGGGATGTAAGTAATCAGGAAAAGTTGGGACACATGTAGGAACTAGTAGCAATGACTTTCAACCATTGCTGCAGGACAGCTTTCAATTATTAACCCATTTCTTGTTCCCTGAAAAAGGCCTTTTTGTATAATTCTGAAATATACATATTTTCCAGTTTTGGGCAACCTCACCTTTTTTTTAACCTCTGGCTATTCACCACTTACCTTTGTACTATTTCAAACTATTCATTGGATTGAACTGCTTGAATTTCAATCAAAAAACTTTTGATGTTCCAAAACTTTTGGTAGATGTATACTTCTAAATATTTCTTTACATGAGTAGGTCACCAGAAAAAATACACTTATATACACCTAAGGTCAACTGGTGGACTAGTGATTAGGTAACTGGTCCTAAAATCCAATGGTTGTGCATTTGAGCCCTGGGATCCATTCCTATCACTGCTTTTGTATTAACTTTGTATTACATCTTAAATATTAATAGCTTTTTTTAGAATTTATGTATTGCCACTGGATGTCATTTATGTAACACTAGCTCTGACCACGAAAGTAAGGAAGCAGCAGTAAGTAAACCTTTTGCTTATTAAGAAAGAAACATGTGCTTCTTCCTCTTTTTCCTAGAAAAAAAATGAACACCGCCTCCTATGAATGGGGAAGAAACCTATTGTTCCTTAGGCTCTAACACACACTCACATTCACACACACACACACACACACACGCACACACGCACACACGCACACACACACAGATCTGTAGTGCTAACAGCTAATGGTCAGTGGATACACGTGAATGTCTCTCAGTGACCCCACGCCCACTCCTCCAACACATGCATCACACTCTCAATCCCCTATATAGAGTGCATTCTGTGTGCATTGCCATCTTTCTAAGCCACATTGTAGTCACATGAGTAGGCTGCCTGTGCCTCACCTTGCACACGTGTCTGAACCTTGATCTGTCATGAGACTCACCAAGAGAACCATCAGGCAAATTAGAAAACAGGATATAAAAATTAAAAACAATGACTGTAGCTTCAACAAGTGTCTGCTGCTATTATTTGTTTCCAGTCTAAAAATAACACACATACACAGAGAATCAATAGGTCGTGGTCATATTGTCTGCTTGTAAAAGTTTGATGCAGCTTGTAGGCAAAATTAGATGTACCTTTCACAGTAAATGCAGTCCATATATAGAAAGCTCTTTTGACTATTTTAAAATGATTGCAATATCAAATGTGTGCACACACACACACACACACACACACACATACACACACACACACACACACACATATTTAAATACTTTATATGCACCTATGAAATCTCCATCAGCCAGCATCACCTGCAGTTTGTCCTTCAACCTTTCATCCTAGACTATTTCATTTTATGGATAAAGGGAGGCAACACAAAAGAGGAATTATAAACCAAAATAAATCAGCACGACAGCACGAAGAAATAAACACAAAATATTAAATCTCCTTTCGGCTGGTCCTGTTATGAGTCACCACAGCGGATCTACCATCTCCATCTCTTCCTGTCCTCGGCATCTTCTTTCAAAACCAACTGCCTGCATGTCCTCTCTCACCATGTCCATAAACCTCCTCTTTGACCTTTTTTCCTCTTTCCTGGAAGCTCCACCTTCAACATGCTTCTCCCAATTTAATCCTCATCTCTCTTCTGGACATGTCCAAACCAATGCAATGCAGCCTTGCTTCTTTAACTTTGTCTCCTAAATGTCTAACCTGAGCTGTTCCTCTGAAATAATAATTTCTAATCCTGTCCATCTTAGTCACTCACAAAAAAAATGTTAGTATCTTTAACTCTGACACCTCCGTCTCTGCTGTTTATTCGTTAGCGTCACCTTCTCCAACACGTTCAGCATAGCTGGTATTGCAGCTACCCAAAAAACTTTCCTTTCGTCTCGCTGGTTCCCATCAATCACAGATCACACCTGCCATTCATCTCCAGCCTACCAGCACTCTCTTCTTCACCTCCCTTCCTCACTCACCATTGCTCTGAACTGTTTATCCCAAGTATTTAAATTCATGTCACCTCTACTTCTTGCATCCTAACCAATTCACTTTCCTCCCATTCGTTTACACTCATGTATTCTGTCTTTGTCCTACTCACTTTCATTCCTCTGCTCTCTAGAGCATATCTCCATCTCAGGTTCTCCTCGAGCAGCTCTCCACTCTCACTACAGATCTCAAAATAATCAGCAAACATCATCTTCCACAGGGACTCCTGTCTATTCTCGTCCAACCTGATGGGATCCTTGGTGTAATCCAATCTCTACATTGAATGCATCCCGCTGGAGACCTCACCACTGTCACACTGCCGTCATACATATCCTAAACTACTCTCACATTCTTCTCTGCCACTCATGACTTCCTCAAACAGAACCACAAATTCTCTCTAGGCACCCTGTCTTAAGCTTTCTCCAAGTCCACAAAGGCACAATGCAACTCCTTCAGACCTTCTCTATACTTCTTCATCATCACCCTCAGAGCAAACAGCTGCTGTGCTCTGTCTCGGTATGAAACCATACTGCTGTTCACTAATCATCACCTCTTTTCTTAACCTACCTTCCACTACTCTTTCCGATACTTCATGCTGTGGATAATCAACTAATCCCTCTATAGTTATTACAACTCTGTGCATCACCCTTATTCTTGAAAATCGGAATCAGTACACTTCGTCTCCTCTCCTCAGGCATCCTCTCACTTTCCAAGATTCTGTTCAACAATCTGGTTAGAAACACAACTGCCATCTCTCCTAAACACCTCCATGCTTCCGCCAGTATGTCATCTGGACCAACAGTCTTTCCATTCTTCATCCTCTTCATCGCTGCCCTTACTTCCATCTTGCTTATTTGCTGCACTTGCTGGTTTAAGATCTTCACATCATCTAGTCTTCTCTCTCCCTTGTTCTCTTCATACATCAGCCTCTCAAAGTACTCCTTCCATCTGCTCAACAAGCTTTGCTCATTTATGAGTGTGTTTCTGTTTGTATAGTTTATCTTCCTACCCAGCTGCCCAGTATATATATATATATATATATATATATATATATTATATATATATATATATATATATATATATATATATATATATATATATATATACTCCCTGCGATGGGCTGGCGACCTGTCCCCGTCCTTCGCCCTGTGTGAGCTGGGATGGACTCCAGCACTCCCCCGCGACCCCACTTGGGACAAGTGGCAGACAATGACTGACTATATATATGTATGTATGTATATATGCAGTACTGTGCAAAAGTTTTAGGCAGGTGTGAAAAAAATGCCGTAAACAAAGAATGCTTTCAGAAATATAAATAATGATTGTTTATTTTTATACATTTACAAAATGCAAAGTGAGCGAACAAAAGAAAAATCTAAATCAGATCAATATGTGGTGTTACTACCTTTTGCCTTCAAACCAGCATCAGTTCTTCTGGCCCCCACAGAGCCCTGATCTCAACATCATCCAGTGTGTCTGGATAACATGAAGAGACAGAAGGATGTAAGGAAGCCTACATCCACAGAAGATCTGTGCTTAGTTCTCCAAGATGTTTGGAACAACCTACCAGCCGAGTTCCTTCAAAAACTGCAAGTGTACCTAGAAGAATTGATGCTGTTTTGAAGGCAAAGGGTGGTCACACCAAATATTGATTTGATTTAGATTTCTCTTTTGTTCATTCACTGCATTTTGTTGATTGATGAAAATAAATGATGAACACTTCCATTTCTGAAAGCATTCTTTGTTTACAGCATTTTTTCTTCCACATCTGCCAAAAACATTTGCACAGTACTGTATGTGTGTCTGTGTGTGTGTGTGTGTGTGTGTGTGTGTGTGTGTGTGTGTGTGTGTGTGTGTGCAGCCGGCTTGTGTGTTAGATAACTTTCCTGTAATTGCTAATCCTGTAATTGGCAAAGTGGTAAGCACTGTCATCTCACAGCAAGAAGGCTTTTTTCCTTGTCCAAAGACTTATCCTTGTCTCTGCCCTAGCATGGACTATTGATCTATCCAGGGTGTTTTTCTGTTTTTGCCCTTTATGTGCTTGGGTTGGTTTTAACACTAGTTATGGTAAGTGGCTCGGATAAATTTTAGGTTAATGTGTTGTCATGGTGGAGGGAGGACCATGCTTTGCCTTTGCAAGAAGATTGTAGTTAAAAAAAGAAGAGTTGTCCAGTGCAATTTAGGCGCTTCAGTTAATTAAGCACAAAGTAACTAATGCACATGCACTTGACACTTCAGTGGAGCAAAACGCCCTGGTTATTCTGCTCTGTTGAATTGAGAGACCATGTGCTAAAAATCCAGGAATCCTCCACTAAAAGCACCGATATCCAAGCTGACCACAACACAAAAAACAATGGAAAGCACTTAGATGGAGAGAAAGTTAAATGCATTTTCAGGACAAAGAATTAAGATTGTATATAGAAAGATTGTACAGATTGTAGATAGAAAACATTTTCTTAATCATGTTTACAATACAAATATTGTATTATCTTTTAAAGGTGTTTTACTTTTATATGATCCCATGCATCAGTTCTTGTTTAAGTATTCATGATTCTGAACACTTAAATTGTGCATAATGTTTTACAGGACGAAAATGCTACACCCAGCACACAACCAACAAAAATGCACTACTGTAAGCATTCAAACACAACAATGACACCACATCAGAAAAAGAGAGACTAAAGGGTGGGAGTGCAGGGCTGCTGTTAAAGTGTATGTTGCTTATTTGAAGCCTGAAGGGTTATTGTTGTTCTCCACATGGACATTAAAAGACTTTTTCAGCAGTGTTTAAAAATAAAAAGATTAACTTTATCAGGTTTATAACTCCAAACACTAATGCAGAAAAATTGAATCACCATAAACTACATTTAGCTGTCTGCAGCACAATATTGCTACTGGTACTGTTCATTTATATCATTCAAAAAAAGAGAAAGTAGATCAGGGTTGCAGGTTTTTTTGTGGAAATATGATTATTTATCTGTATAACTTACTGACTGAATGTTAGTACACCCTGTTACACACCTATGAGCACACTCAGGGGCATAAATATGACACTCTCCACCCAAGAAAGGGTACTTGCCTACGGACCAATGGAACAAAGGTTGCAGGTTTGAATCCCACCTCTAGCAGTACCACCATTATGTTCCTGTGCAAGACCCTTAACCCTGAGTTGCTCCAGGGGGACTGCCCCTGTAATTAGTACATGGAAGTTGCTCTGGATAAGAGCGTCTGCTAAATGCCGCAAATGTAAATGAATGTCAAGTTAATCTAACTGGTTCCATGAAACATAAGGCACTGCATTCACAACAACATGTGTGATGGTGGGTCTTAATGCAGTATAGGAGGGCAAATTAATAAATGAATTAAATATATAGCATCTATGTAATAGCTAACACATGGCATCTGATAGCTTTCTTTAACTTCAGCAATGAAACTTGATTGGTCTGATGTTACAATGCTAATGTTCACAGTTACTTAATGTCTGCAGTATCACAACACAACAGTCATGCTGTATTTCAGCATGATAGCTTTTTAACTACACAATGATCAAAACATGTTCAAACTGTTTTGTTGCATTTTACAGCATTTTTAATCCCAAATTTAAGCATACGGCTGCTCTATAATCCTCATTAGTATTGGTGCTAGAATAATACTGTGAATCTCAGGTGGACTCCAATTAAAATTAATATTATTGTGGCAGTATGAATTCTTTACCCTACATTTTTCTATGAATTTTCATTAAACATAACCGTGTAAACTTTTGCATATGTCTGTATCAGAAAAGATTTTTGTAGAAGGAGGAGCTGAATAAAGATTTGCACTAAAATTGTCTGATCTGAAGCCCAGTTTGGTATTGGTAGAGCTGACTAGCACTACCACTTTAGTACTAGATCAAAATGGAAGTTTTATTCCTTTTATTATTTTGCAGGACACTGAACCACATAAAGGGCAAGTACATTTTCATTTGCAGCATTTATCAGAAGTTTTCATTCGGAGTGACGTACAGTGCTTAATGACAGCAAAAATTCTTCCTGGAGCTACTTTTTAAGTTAAGTACCTTGCTTAGTGGGTTGGATGGTGCTAATACTGGAGAATATTTCTGCTTTGACCTTTGGTTTGTACTTTGCTAAACAGTTTCACAGTTTCTGTGAACAACTGCCCACCTTTTCACCATCAGCACGTAAATACAAAATACAAAGCCTCTGTGAAGAACATCTGAACCACAAGAGTGGTGCAGACATCGCAGCTGTAGAACAAGACAATCATTCAGTTAGTGTCCTTAAAAGCTTGTATTATTATGGAAATTTCAGATACAGCAGTAGCGATGAATACAATTACACTGCATTCAGTGAATAATAATTTCCAGTTCACAAAAACTAGAGAAAATACTGCAGATAGGATGCAAATACCTACATTAAGCAATACATAATAAAATAATTAAAAAAATAAAACAAAACATGCAAAAACAAGTACAAATATATAGGTTTATAGAGTAAACTGCACACATTGTATTATGGTTTAAGTGCAGTTTACCCCCAGTTTACTTAATATATGCATTTTTATTATTTTTTATGATATCAGTATATTTTTTCAGTATCTTTTTGCATAATTTAACACATTTGCATAATTTTTTATGAGGAAAAAATACAAACAAATTCAGCTACAAAACACAAGCGCTCTCATACTATGCTTTATTTCATTTTACTACGGGGAACCTGTTTTATGCTGTGGTGAACAATTGCAGCAATTTTGCTTTTTCATCGTTAGCTTGAGTTATGAAATATGAATGATCTGCAATCATTTGGAGTAAAAAGGCTATTGATACAGGATTCCAAATCATTAAAAAATTATACACTCTCTTTATCTCAGTATGCCAGCATTGCTCTGAGCAATTTTCAAAAATATTCTTGTTTCTAATAGGCCATACAGGTGGCTCATGGGTATCAGAGATGCCACTCTGTACCCCTCATCATGTTGCTTATCTAAACCACTCCGAAGCATATGGATGGGCTCACTCGCAGTGTCCTTGATCATTTCTGAAGAAAAGCATTTGCTTAAAGGTGATGTAAAATATTACTGGAACTAAACTATGCAACCTCGCTGATCAGACCAGTCCCGACATGTGCAAAGCTCCAACATTACCTCTACCTCTGCCGCCACCTGTAGTGAGAGGAAGCAGGCATTCAACAATTCTGTTTCTCAAGCTGTAACCTATAATCATAGTGACTGTTCCATGCTCTTGACATCGAAGTGACAGATGTCTTTGCTGTTGTTTGACATGCAGGCTGTAGCAGATGATCTACACGGTTTACACAATGACATCAATTGTTCCACAGAACTCTTTCCATCCAGACACCAACCCCAGTGTCCTAGTTGCTGATCAATATGGTGTGTATCCATGTGGCTGAGTAAAAACCCTTTCTGGGTGTCAGATCTTGATCTGATAGCTAACTTTCTAAATGTCTGATGATTCTTTGGTAAAAATCCAGATTTTCATAATCAAAAAATCAAAAATTAATTATCAGATATAAACCAATATTCAGTTGCATGCTAATAAGATAACAATTTACATTCATGTGTTGGTTGGAAATCAAAATCCAACACGCATGGTCAGGGATGTGAATTTTTTATGATTTATGATTAACAAAGGAGTGCTGACACCTGTGCCCTTGTCTGCCATACAGACCAAAGAACAAGGTGTACACAATGACAACAATTACTTCACCCTAGTGTTTTGAGACACCGACTCTAAGGTTCAAATAGCTGCCATGTGCTTTTAGATCAACATAGAGAGTGTTCACACACACACTGATGAGGACATAGCCGATCACAGATGGACAGCTAGCTCACCCATTGAAAGTTTTCAGTTTTGAAAACTTTCAAGCTGAGAGACTAATTCTTTTACTTGATGGTTCATCATGGATGCTCTGAGATAAACTCCTTTGCACTGATGGACTAGAGGATCTGTTAGTTTCTGTTAGTTAGTTTTCACTGTAAAGAGAAATTACAAAGAGTATGTTGATATTTAGTATCAAATTTCTGCCATAGAAACACAGATTTTGTGTTTTCTGCACCTGAGCCAGGACTCATTTACATATGTGGCATTGAGCAGACGCTCTTATCCAGAGCTTTATACTTTACAGGAGAATGGGCAAACATTCCTTCAAGCCAATAGCAGGACTGATTGATAGTTTGAGGAGTTTCAGTGGCATTTATTGTTTCACTACAGATTCATGGCAGATACTGAAAGCAACATTATGTTTTTTTCTTTTTGAACATATCGGTTAATATTCCCTTTTTTATGGGAAAGCATGATATAGTTGTCTCATTCATTGAACTATTTTTAATCTACTTTTAGTAATAAAAAATTCACAAACTTTCAAGTACCACTGTACAAAAGCACTTAGGGTAAGAAAAAAGGGGGAATGAAATCTGAATGACAAATATCTCTTATCTTTCTAACTATCTTCAATATGTCATCAGTATCTCACTTTCCTTCCTGAGAAAAAGAAACTACAGAGTCATTTAACTGAATTTTTTACTTGATGATTCATCATGAGTGCACTACAGCACTGCGTTCCTTTGTATTCAAAGTTACATAATCTTTGTTTCCTGCTTTGGTGAGAAATTGAGATGACACTCTTTATACATGATCAGCCATCACATCGAAACCATAGACAGGTGAAGAGAATTACACTGATGATTTACAAGATGCTGAGATTTTCCCTGGGTGTGATGAGGATGGACAGGATCAGAAATGAGTATATTAGAGGGACAGCTAAGGTTAGATGATTTGGAGAAAAGGTTAGAGAGGCACGGTTGCGTTGGTTTGGACATGTTCTGAGGAGAGACGAGGATTATTTTGGGAGGAGGATGTTGAAGATGGAGCTGCCAGGAAAGAGGAAAAGAGGAAGACCAAAGGGGAGGTTTATGGATGTGGTGAGAGAGGACATGCAGGTGGTTAGTTTGAAGGAGGAGGATGCAGAGAACCAGAAGAAATGGAAACGGATGATCTGCTGTAGTGACCCCTAAACGGGAGCAGCCGAAAGAAAAAGCAGAAGAAGAGTGCATTCACTAACAATGAGGGCTGATGCACAAAACTCGGAATGATTTAATATTTGCAGACATTGAAAAAACATTGAACAACTTGTTCTTAAACTTTTTAGTCTATGACTTCATTTATATCAAGTGTCTATGCATGTGATACATCGGATAGCTCTATAACATAAAAAACAACTTTATGACTATTGATTTCTTTTCAAAGATGATTTACCAAATTATAGAAATGTATGAAAAAAAAACTTAGGTTCACCAAACAAGAATGAAAAATCTTCATCAGAACAAATCAGAAATTTCTATCAGTAACTTCTTTGTCATTTATGTAGTCTTTCCAAGTAGATCTTAAAACAAACTTTAAGCTGCAGAACAAAGATGAAAAGTTCCATTCCTAGTGACCTCATGTATACTTATTCTTGCATTTTCCCTATTCGATTCACCTGACCCAGACTACAAGGAGCTCATGAACACATTCAGGCAGCACTCAGCTGCTCCTGTAATGCTACCCATGCAATTATGTGCACAAGCAAAATGCTGCATGCTGTGCCTAATATGCCGTTCGCCCCCCACAAGCTTCTAAAACAGTCCCGACCTGTCAGGACATGTACTCTGATCAGATGCTCGGTAAGATTAAGATTCAGATAATTAAAAGACCAGGGCAACTCTTGTTCATGTTCCTTAAATCGTTCCTAAACCATTTGTGTTGTGTAGCAGAGGGATGACAGGCACATCCTCGTGTCTTCACTTCACAGACACATGCAGCTGCCCATGTGATGTCAAAGAGAACATCATTTATCAGACCCAAGAGGTATCCAGTATCCAATAGGCAATCTTTCTGGTCTGTGGCTCAACAGCCCCATACTCAATGCACTGTTTTGTGACACCTCCGCCCTTTTACTCACATTGAAAAAGGTGGTGACTGCTTCAGTGTCCCTCCTCTATGATAAGAGGGAACAGGTCCTTTGTTCTCACAAACTGATGCAGTGGTGGTGGAGTAGTGGTTGTTTAAGGTCACATGTTCAAATCTCACCTCCAGCACTACCACCATTGGGCTCCTGTGCAAGATCCTTAATCCAAAGTAGCTCCAGAGAGACTGTGCCTATGGTTAGGAAATGGGTGTTGTTCTGAATAAGAGTGTCAAGACTTGCCAAGACTTTTCTCAGGAGGTGGAAAGAACTTCCTCTTGTGGTCAGAACTGCTGAATCCCCTGCTGTCTTCAGCTGTTGAAGACGTACATGTTCAAGAAATTTCTAGGGGAACAACCTTCCCTATACAGCTCTACTCTTATACTCTTATACCATCCAACACTTTCTTCTCTTCTTCTTTTACTATCTCCCTCACTCACTCACTCACTCCCTCACTCACTCCCTCACTCACTCACTCACTCACTCACTCACTCATTCACTCAAGCATCCTGGACAGGTCGCCAGTCCATTACAGGGCAGACACAAAGATGAACACACTCACACACACTCCCACCTATGGCCAACGTGCATGTCTTTGGATGGTTCCCATCCCGGAGGAAACTCATGAAGACAGAGAGAAAATGCAAATTCTACAAAGAAAAGATGCAGAACATCCCACTTGGGAATCAAAACCAGGGTCTTCTCGTTGTGAGGCAACAGCGCTACCCAATGCAGCACCCTTCTTCTTCTACAAAAAAAAAACATATTTTTTGCCAATAGTACCTACCAGTCACAGGGTGAATAAGTTTGTTACTTGGTTGAAAAATATTCCATCAGCAGTGGTTGATCTTTAGCAGGTTACTAGAATGAAGATCAGATGTGGATACAAAGCACTGATGTAAGTCGTTCTGGAAAAGAGCGTCTGCTAAATGTTGTAAATGTAAATGTAAATGTATCATATTAAAGACCATCTGACTCTCTTTAGGCATTTCCAGATTAGACTTCATTGCTGTAGAATGAGTTCAGGCATAAACATGTTTAAGTTGGAATATTTTTGAACACTTTACCTCTTTTTTATATTATTGTTTTCTTTGTCATTTGTCTTTTCTTTCACCCAAGCTGAAATTCACAGCAATAGTTCCCTCAAATTGACTGGAAATTACTTATTTACTGGCTAACATAATATGCCAGACATAAAGAGCACTGAAATTAAATACAGAATTCCAGTCAAGAATTAAAAGATTCTTGAAATATTCAGAAATATTAATTATTCAGTGAAAGATAGAAATAGAACGAGCTCAGAAGGCCACTAGCTGCTTATCTGAAACTCTTGGACAAAACCCTATATATTTAATAGTACATATAGTATTAAGCATTTATATGGTTTTTATTATTTGCTTTATTAAACGTTGCTGCTAAAATAAATAAATGGATACAAATTTCAAAAAGTTTGAGCTTGTGTGTTTCAGGCCAACAAAGACAGCATTGTAGCTTGGGTCACGACTTCAAAGGAGGGGGATTAAGACCTATTTGGTACTATTTTCCTCTCAGAACATCCTTAGGATGTGATTTTACCTCTATGCTGAATCACACACACACTAGAGATCTTTGCTTTATAAGACCTTATAAACACACACACACACACACACACACACACACACACACACACACACACACACACACACACACACACACACACACACACACACACACACACACAGATACAAGAGGCCATACTGACCATAACCTACAGTACTGAAAGTTCTTTAGTGTCTTTGTCCTTCAGGGTCAGGGCCAGAGCTGCTGATTAGCCAGGACTGGTTTCAACTCAGAACATTAAGTGAAACACAGAAACAGAGAGAAAAAGAAATGTTTAACTACATTCCTTGGGTTGTTCTGTGGACCACCATGAACGTACTGAGTGTTCTCAGTCCCTCAGGGTTGCTCTGTGAGCCCACAAAATCCAAGGAACAGCAGCACACACATGTTAATCAGGACACACACACACATGCTTATAGCCTTCTGCTACTGTTGATGGAGCAAAGCTTATATATATATATATATATATATATATATATATATATATATATATATATATATATATATATATATATATCTCGTATTAAAAGAAAAGAAAAGAAACATTTCAGACAGTGTAATTGAATAAAAATGTAATTATGATTACAGCTAATGTTGATGAATTTGAGTATATTGTGCAGTTTGGACAATTATTGATCAGAAAACACTTTTAAATTATAAATGATGAAAAAGAGATATGAGATTTAGATCTCTTTTGGCAGAGAATGAAAAAAATGAAAGTGATTTGTGATGTGTTGATCTGATGTGTTAAGGGAATGAGGTCAGGTGTGGGAAGCAGTTTCTTTTTTGGGGGCAGTGCTGGCCTAGTGGTTAGGGATTAGGCCCCAGGAATCCCAGACCAGTAGGTTGCTCTGAGTACCCTTGGGCAAGGCACTGTCCCCATCACTGCTTACTCCAGGTGCTAATAACTGTCCCCTGCTGGGTGTGTATGTGTAAAATGCAGAGGCCTGCGTTTTGTTGTATTTCCTGTGTGTCTTTGTGCCGTCATTCTAATGACTAAAACCACAAACATAATAAGGCTGTTTACTTTTGTCAAGGTACACATTGATCTTTAGTGCTCATCGCCAGTCATGGGTTATAGGCTGTTTGCTTGGTGAAATGCGAAATGCTCATGCATAGTGTCCACACACAATTTGTGAGGGACGTCATTCACATGTCCTGTTGAATTTTTTTCTCTGTTGAGATCACCATTTCATCTGGGGAAAAAGGGGGTGAGGTTTTGCTGGATTGGGAGACATCATAATGCATTTGCTACTATACCCATGTGCAATATTGATATAAAATAATTAAACTTTACAGAACACCTTTTTATTTATCTAACACGTTTGAATTATTAATGCATTTTGGGTAGTGTTAAAAATGGGACTTTACCTTTACTTATCTATAGTTGTTTAAAAAGACATATAACATCAAGAATGAAATTTATAAAATTAATATTCAGAATGCAAGTAATGTATGAAAAATGATCATAAAAGAATTTAATTTAAATAGGCACTTACAAAACATGCCTGTACTGGATCATTTAAGTATACATTTCCCATAATCCAAAATCTAATGTATAATTTCTTATGCATATTTATGTTTTCCATTAACTGATATTTCAGATTATTTCTGTTCTTATTTTTCTCTTCACTTCCAGAATTTTAGTGCAGAACCACATGATGTTAGTTACATAACATCCAATATCCCAGAAAATCTCAGACCATAACTGTTTATTCTAAAAACATCATGAAACCACTTTCCAGGCCCTGAAGAAGCATGTCATATAAGTACTCTTTTTTAAATTACACTTTCGCTGAGTATCCATTTTTACTCTCTCTCTCTGTACTGCATGTTTTCCTTTCGAAAGAAATGGTAATATTACCACGGACCATGTTGTAAGAATTCTACAAAAATGCATCAAATGAACGCTCTTCTTTAGTGCAATATAAGCGCAGAGTTAATTATAAATTTCCAATTTTGGAGACAAAATAAATGATTTAATCTAATTTACAAACTTTAACCCTCATTTAAATGTGGGTTTACATACCGAAACACTGATATTTAGCTGATTACTTTCCAACATGTTTTAATGTGTCAGTAGGCGCACCTTAAAAACTGATATATGAGCTCTGCTCCAGTTGGCCCTTTAGTATGTGAACAGGTAAACTCTACGAATAAATCTTTTTATCCTTGCAAATTTATTTACCTCTTTTTATTAGAATAAAAAATATGCCAGATTTATTAAGAAGGAATAAATGAAGGATAGGGGCAGCGGTGGCCTAGTGGTTAGGGTGTTGGCCTCATGATTAGAGGATCGGGGGTTCGAACCCCTTCCCATTGGAGTTGCCTGAGGGTACCCTTGAGCAAGGTGCCGTCCCCGTCCTGCTCCTCCCTGCGATGGGCTGGCGACCTGTCCAGGGTGCGTCCCCTGTCCTCGCCCTGTGTGCGCTGGGTTGGACACCAGCACTCCCCCGCGACCCCGTTTGGGACAAGCGGCAGATAATGGATGGATTGATGGATAAATGAAGGATATTTGACATGAACACTTAGATGCTGTTTAACATTCTAAAGAAATCTTCCTTGAAAGTTCAAAAAGTGCCAGTAGCAAAGTCTTGTAATTATCAGAAAACCAACAGGAGCACGAATGGATGAAATCTTCCAAAATGACAATAAATAAAGAAAATAGAGTTTTGTTTGCCATGCACAATGCGCATTAGCTTGGTTTTCATTTATGGACTCTCGCTTTATATGGCACGCTTTTGAAATCAATGTCCCTAGAATGGAAATGGATTCATGTCTGTCTGTAAATCTTAGAGAGCTTCAAGACATTTCACTATCCTCAAACCCAGCGAAAAACAGTCATTTTGCAAGAGACTCACTGCAATACTCAAAGACATCAAGCAAAGGACGACTACTTCAGGTTCTCACTAAACCACTGATTTTATATGACTTTCTGCATTTAAAGCAGACTCTGGATGGAAGCATGTTTGGGGCGGATGCTGACAGGCATTAGGTGGTCTGCAGTGTGAAGCACTATGCAAAGCCATTTCAGCACCACTGGACAAGGCTGGAATGGAGGAGTGGGTGTCAAAGAGGTTTGAATATTAGTCCACCGGCCGCTCGTCACCCCCTCTCTCTTTTCACATCTCACTCCTCTTATGTGCCTATCAGCATGCATCTACTCCTGCACTGTATAACTGCGGAGAATCCATTAGAAAAACCTGGCTTTGCTCGAAATCATAAATTATGACTGGACGAGTCAGAAGAGGAATGAGAGGAAAAAAAAAATCATGATGCGTTATTTTTTTATTTATTTATTTTTTTCTGGAAACACACCTGAACATTCAGTTAGAATCAATAAAGAGTCAATGTCTAAAAGTCTTTTATTTATCAGATTACCAACATAAGCCACATTAATTATTAATAAATAACAAATAAAACTCAAATAAATCAATTAAAATAAAAACAACATTTCAGTCATAAAAGCAACAAATAAATGGATAAATATGGGACACAAAATCCTAAATGAAAAACTACTATATAAAGAAATAAATAAACTACAAGAACCAACCAAATAAATCAATAATTCAGCAAAAATAATAAATAAAAAAGAGAAATAAATAACATGAATATGAAAATATGAACATGTGTGTAACTACTGAAATATTTAATTTATCTATATATACTAAGTATTTATTTATTTATTTATTGAGGCTTGTCACTGTAATAGCACTCAAAAAAAATATTTTTCAGGAGTGAGTTTTAAGTTGACCAGAAACAACTAAACCACCAGTTGACAGCAGGATTGGGCTTCCTCCTGGCAGGAGAGCATGAATCACTTCCAAAACAAATCCTAACAAATGCGTTGGTACAGTAGTGATATCACAGTTTTCTGTAAGGTATCCTAGTGCCTCAAGTATTTTGGTGCTTTTCAAAAGAGCAATATGAAAATGAAGGGGTTCCAACTTGGAGTGACTTTAACCAACACTACAATGAGCAGCTGTCTGTGTGGGTCTGTTTGCTGATGCAACAGTAGTAGCTGACAAAGCAGTTTGTGATTTTAGAGTAGAGTAGAGTAGAGTAGAGTGATCTTTTATTATCCCACGAATGGGAAATTTGGGCGTTACAGGGCTCTTAAAAAAGACAGGTGTATAGAAAGAGAAGAAAAAATATATAAAGATATAAAGATATAGAGAGAGAAAAGGAACAAGTACAGGAGAGAAAAAGAGGAGCTATAAATAAATAATAAATTAACTATCTATATATATCTATATATATATATATATATATATACATATACATATCTACAATAAATTTAAAATAATAATTTTCATTTCTAAAAAACCTTTAATATGTAATGTGATTGTTTTAGAGTAGATTTTATGTAATTTTAAAATAGCATAAACCTTTATTATAAACGTTTCATACTTAAAAAAATAAATCCTGGGTGGTAATGTAAGGCTACAGCTGCTGAACTATTACCTAGCATATCCCTTCAATAATATGGATCATATGTAAACAGAAATGTCTGGCATGCTCTAAAATTGCTGTAAAATCAGTAAAAAAAAAAAAGTGAGGCAGCTAAGAGCATTGCTTTTCCTAGGCTTTGCATGATTAAAAAAACTTTTCTTAAAGTTTTCTTAAAGATTTAACATTAATATGTAAACAAATATGAAGAATTAACAATGCTGATGCAATGCAATGTTAAGAGCATATCAAAAAACATTCATTCATTTTCTGCCGCTTGTCCCAAGCGGGGTCACGCTGGAGTCCATCCCAGCTCACACAGGGCGAAGGACGGGGAACACACACCCTGGACAGGTCACCAGCCCATCGCAGGGAGGAGTGTGACGGGGACGGCACCTTGCTCAAGGGTACTTCAGGGCAACCTATTGGGAAGGGGTTCGAACCCCCGATCCTCCGATCATGCGGCCAACCCCCTATCCACTAGGCCACCGCTGCCATCATATCAAAAAACAGGCCTAAAATAAAAAAATAATCCGTAAGCTTTATCCAAGCAGTGACTAGTGATCATTATAAAACCTGACAGTCCTGAATTTTTTTTTTTTTGTTGTTTGTTTTTTTTAAGTCTGTTCTGTTGCTGTTTGCCTAATGATTCTTCATTATATCTCATGTTGCAAGCATGAAAGGCAATCAGAAAGGAGGAGGTTTCTATGGAAGATGAGCTGAACTGCTGCCATTGGAACAAAACAGGTAATTACTATTGACTGCTGTCCGTACTGCTGGGGTCATACTACTGCACACCGAGTTCATCCTGCTCTCAGAAAGCAGGGTGGCTTTATTCCCGTTCTTTTAAAAAAAAAGTACCTAGTAATGACAAAGTTAATGCCCATGCATAAATATGGAGGTGATCCCAGACATTTGTACAGCCTGTATGACTCAAGCAGGTGGAGTGGATTGCAGGGCGGAGTCAGATTAGTGTCAGGCGAACTCTGTGCCAGCTGCTCTTTAACTGTGTATGGCAGAATCATGATGACTATGCCAATGAGCAACCACTCCTGCTAGTTGAACTGAGTTCACATTGAGTACATACACACACACACACACACACACACACACACACATACAGAGAGAGAGAGAAAGAGAGCGAGTATAGGAAAACAAAAATCCAGGGCTTCCCTTGGTTGAACATCATTATTTGAACTCTTTAACACTGAAACAGTATCTGTGTGTGTGTGTGTGTGAGAGGGTGAGAGAGAGAGTGTGTGTGTGTAACTGGTGTGTTTCCTTTCCCATGCTTTTTACTGTAAGTCAGGTGTGCTGATGATGTTGTGAGGGCTTTGCTGATGCATACACTATGTCAGGACCTATTATGTGTAATTAACCTCACAGTGTGGGGCCTTTCACCAGCCGTCTCTATTGACCCAAGAGTCATTTGCCCAGCACAATGTGTGTGGCACCTGGCGTTAATGGTTGTGCACTTTCTACTTCCAGTTTAGCAGCCGGCAGAGAGGCCAGACCCCTGACCTAATGTTCCCTGCACAGACACAACAAACACGAGGAAGCAGTCGCAGACTGTGACCCTGGCTTAAGAAGCGTAGAATGCAGGGATGTTGTTGAGCTGTGCACTGCAGACATTCGAGTAACTTATTACAGCCTTGCCACTTTTTCTGTGCCACTGTGATTATCCGTTCTTAAGCATTATTTGAAGTGCTCAGTTATATAAACAGTGCTGATTGGTGTGAAGCAGTCACATGAGGACCCATTAAAGACCATACTCTGTTTCATTGCAACATATTATAGAGAATGTCATCCAGCCATTTCTCTGCCCACTTTAACACAACTGATTCATGATCAAGCTCTCCAGGAGCTGAAGTGGCTTTACAAACCTGAACAAAAAATCCTTCTTTGGTGCTGTAACTCTTTTCAGTTAGAGAATCATGGGATGACAAAGGTCAAGAATATATTTCTTGCATATATGCAGCAACAGAGTTCTGCGTACCATTGCATTCTAAAAACGCAATTCATAACATAATGCAGAGCACAACCCATATTCAGAGCATCGCAGGAGTGGTTGCCATAGCAACAACCAAGCAAGTGTCTGGTAACGCCAGCATGCTTTCGTCAGGTCAGTTGTCATGGCAGACCAATATTTCTCACAGAAACAGTTCACTCATATAAATATACACCCCAACAAGCCACGTCATCATGACCAGCTACCTTAGGATTAGACTTATTGCCCTTTCTATCAGTTCCACTAACTTTATAGTTTTCAATTACAGAGTGTAGTCCATCTCTTTATCAGGATCCAAACTCGTAATTTGTCTGCTTTCCCTCCATTTGAGAGCGGACTGTTTTAACACAGTAGCATAAGAATGCATAGTCTATAAGTGTCATTTGCACTTATGCTCTAAGAGTACAACTCTGGTCTAAAAGCAATGTCTCTCATCATATGTTCAACCATTCTTTCTGCTGCATTTTTTAAAATAAAGATCCCAGGAAGCTTTCAATTAATGGTTCTTTAGAGAACAAATTCTGTTAATGGGATGTGTGAATGTGAAGAAAGTTGACCTAGTTTCAGGTACCTTCATATAAAGGTACACAAGAATATTATTTTTAAGTCAAAGTTCACAGTCAGCAGTTCTGTTTGATGTTTCAATGCTGGGTCACAGCCTTGTATACTGCTTATCACACAGTTCTTTTCAGAAGGAAGTGCAGGTGGCAGCCTACTCATGATATCCAACAGCTTTACCTTGATCCTTTCCCTCTTCACCTTCTTTGTAGTTGACTCATGCTAGAAAACATTTGCAATCTCTTATCCTCTTTAGCCTCTTTCTTTTTTTGCCTGTTTTTCAATTTTGTTGACCATGGTGCTTTTCTGTCCTCCACTCACTTATCTGTTTTGTCTCTGTGAATTTGAGCACAATGACTTTGGCCCTTTAAAAAAAAGATTGCTGCTGATCAAGCATCTGTATGTCTACTTAGGCTGCCTTAGTTGCAGAAGACGAATCGGGGAGCAGAGGATTACTGTATATGCATAGCGTATTTCTGGTGTAGGCAACAGTATCTACAATATTTAATGAAATGTTCATGTCATTCTTTTTAAGGGAGATGTATGCTGAGGATGGGCAAATGGAAAAGAGAGATGTAGTGAGAGAGGACATGCAGGCGGTCAGTGTAAAAGTGGAAGATGCAGAGGGCAGGAAGAAATGGACACGGATGATCCACTGTTGCAACCCAACAAAAAACAAACTTTTTTGGAAAGTATATTGTGTGAATAACTTCCCAATACCCTGCGATGGGCTGGCGACCTGTTTAGGGTGTGTCCCGTGTCCATCGGCCTGTGTGAGCTGGGATGGACTCCATTTTTCTATCGTTGCCAGTATTAATTATTATTGCATGAATTTGTGCTATGCTATCGGACCAGACTGGTCAGTGTTCGTTCACCTTGGGTCCTTATGACTCACTAGTTTCACTAGTTGTGTTGAGCAGGTTACGAGTCATCCATGCAATGCAACTGAACGTGACACATTCGCCACTGTGACTGCAGTGATATTAAGCATAAACAACACATTGAAACTTGATGTGTTTCAATGTTTTCTCAAGATGATATGCTCTGGCAGCAGGAGGTAGTGGATGTGTCTGTTTAACATTTGTTATTTTTCAGATGAATAAATTCAGATCAAAATACATGTAAGCATAAAACACACAGACACACCCATGTATGCTGAACTGCTGTTCCAAGAAAGCAAGCTGTGCTCAGAAAGGCACATGACGTCTCTGTTGATGGAACGAGCCTGCAATTTTGAGTCCCTTGAACTGAGATATACAGCAAAGAAAATAAGGATGGAACACGTCAATGTTTTTCTCCATAAATATATTTCTAATGAGGCTGTGGACATGACATTTACACCAGATTTCTGTAACAACTCAAGTAATCCATGCATATGAAGAAACCAAAACGAATAAGTCCATAAATTAAGTTCTGTGTAGTAAAGTGTATTGAAAGTGTATACATAGAAGAAAAGCCTTTGTTGGTAAAAATAGTGGTTAGGGAGTCGGCCCCAGGATCAGAAGGTCATGGGTTCGGATCCCAGACCAGTAGGTTGACCTGAGGTAACCTTGAGTAAGGCACCGTTCCTGTATCTGAGTGTGTGTGTGTGCGCGTTTAAAATGCAGAGGTGTAATTTCATTGTGGTTCACTGTGTGCTGTGCTGTGTTTCAAAATGACAAGAATAGTCACTTTCAAACTTGCTCTGTCCTGGTGAGTTGCACCTAAAGGCAATACAGTTTGAAACATTAATGGAAAAACCAACATGAAGCGAAAAAAAACCCCCAAAAACCTAAGAACAGCTTCAATGCACCTTGGGATAGTTTTACAAATCCCTAAAACTGTACTGCCGGGATGGAAGTCCCTTTACCCATTCCCGCAATTAGTGTTTTGATAATGATGAGGAGGAAAGAGAACCGTACCAAAAACCTGACCACTACACGGCCACTGGGCTGATTCTGTGGCCAATTTACAAGAAAAGAAAAAAATAGAATGTCCCAGATTGAGAAATGTTTTATCATTTTGTCCTTATCTACATTCACACATAATTAGCGCAGTCATTTATGGCTTACTGTTATTTGCCATGTTTGTTCCAGTAAAACAAATTTTGAGATATCACGTTCTGAGATACAGTCAACAGTCCATTGGCTGCCAAATTTATGCTTATAATCTAAAAGTGTGTCTTGATCTGTTCTGCATTAACTGAAAGACAAAAAGAATAATCCATAATTATATGAAAGGGTATCGCATGCTTTTGTTAATGGATAGGGTTCTGTAGTGTTGGCCAGTCATAACATGTTGGTCCAGAATCTCCCATAGGTTTTCTGTTACGGTGAGATTAGGAAACGTTTGAGTGACCCCTAATGCTCAGTGGAGGTGCTGCCATCCTGAAAGAGATGCCTCCTAAATGCAGATGCAGTTTTATTCACTGTTGCATCCTAAAAACTAGCCAGTTTAGCTGATTAGCCCTGAAGTTCTTTGCTGCAAGAACCCCCTAGAGCCTCTCTTAAGAATTCATTTCAGTCTTGTCTTCCTACTGCTCACTTCTATATCACAGAAAACATAGATGCATCTGCATTTGTTGTGTTTTTGCACAATATATTTTTCTTTCGGTTTGTTAGCCATCTGTTTGAAGCTATTGCTAGAGCAGATGGACTGGTATTTACCCTTGTCGTTTGTTATTGAGAGGGAGATATTTTATCATATTAATATTAGAATTACTGGACCAACATTGCAATGCGTAGTCGCCTCCAATGAGAAATATTCTCTGTGCCGTGTCCTTTCATTTTGGATTTATGATCATCCTAGGAGATATCATCACTTGAGCCATGGAGGCGCACGCGATGTGGTCACCATGTGACGTCTTCCTGTTTTCATACGCCGTCTAGCACACCATAATGGAGCTAATTTCACCAGCGGCCAGGAACACATGGCCTCGTTTGTAAACCAAAACAAAAAACTGAGCCACTTGTTCTCCATTTCCAACACACCCAGCCTCCACCAACCCTGACTCATAGCAAACTTGAGCTCGGCATCAAACTTGCCTCACGCTGAGGTCTCTGCCATGGCTGTGACTGCACATGCATGCAGCGCATTTCCACTAATGAGGCCTTCAGCTTTTTGCGCTATGGCTGCACCATGCTGTTTGCATCATGCAGTGCGGAGAAGGGCCCGAGTAGGCAGAGCAGACATAAACAAACATAGCCCAGCTCTCATCAGTGTTATGAAACAGCACTTGTCCCTCTAAAAGGGGTTTCTGAGCAACAAAAAAAACAAACAAAAAAAACAACATGGCTCTGTTGTGCTCTGTCATGGCTCTGACCATTGCAGTATACTGCTTGTAAATAATGTGGAGGTGTACCTAATCTAATCTTGTCCATTAGTCAGGCAGTGAACATGCCATTTTAGTGGAAACATGCCCTCGGCTAATGACCAATATGAGAAAATTCATTCATGGGTCCTGTAATCAGAGAGTGAGGGCTTTGATAATCAAATACACGTCTTTTAAGGGGAACTTGTAACTGTAGTGAAGTTACATAAAGCAATGTAAACATCACTGATCTCTTAAAATAGCTCACAAAGGAATCATACAAAAGGTAGCATCAAGTTTGATGACCAGAATAAGCAACATGAACCTTTGCAGGGACTCATGAAAAGAAAAAAAAAAAAAAAAAACTACGAAAAATCATGATAACATAAAATAAATGTGTCCACGAGCTATAAATTATTCCAAGGATTCTAAGGATTTTTATTATTTTGAGTCAAAATCACTAAATGTGTACATTTCCTGGTCAAAGAGAGGGGAGAGGTGTGAGGTACGGCAGCAGTGAGCCTCACCTCGGACTGCACTTCCCTGACACACACAATCCCTCACATATCACGTCCCACACCCTGTCCCTCAGACAGAATGTCCCACACGCACTGTCCCTCACACACCATGTCCCTAACACACTGTCCTGATGTCCACTGGACTGATGTCCTGATGTCCACTGGACTGATGTTTGCAGTTAAAGTTTGCTTGTTGCCGTCTCTCTGTATGTCACCAATATAATGTGGTGAAAAAATGAAGGTATTGGTGTATTTTCCTTTCTTTGTCTTAACATATTTCTATTTTTTGAAACGGTATCTTCATACGTTTTCTTTCCCACCATTTTCACATCACTGGTGCTAAATCAGCAGAACAGTTCTGACAGGCACACAGCTCCATCGATTCAAGGTAGCAGCTGTGAGATGGCCTTCTCCCCATTACACTCTGGGTCAGACCAGGTGGGATGACCTTACTGAACCCTGGCTGGCCGTGGTCACATATCCAGCTCTGGATAGAACAGGATCAATCAGGACAAAAAAAAAAAAATGGTGCTCAGGATGACAGATGGTTTCTGGAAGCTATCAGACAAAGAAGAAAAAAAAGCATACCAAACTAAAAATAACAGCGAGAGTGGTTATACACACAATGTTCTTTTGATATCATGGAAACATATACTCTCAGCTTTTCCAAAACTTGAACAAAGACAAAATGTGTCTTGAGAGGTATAATGGTGTTTTCTTGGTACAAACAAGAACTCTGCCACAACCTGGTGTACACCTTTAGCTTTATGTACTATGGATTTCCCAGTTTTCTGCTACAAAGCTCAGTATGAACTCATGAGAAGCACCAGAGGTAAACAGCGACTAGTCAAACAATCAACTAAATCTCACCAGCACCACTAGAGACTTCCTAATGTTACAGATTAACAATGAATCAGTGAATCAGTGAACAGCTGTTGCTGTTTATTTTGCAGCATTAAACTAATGTTGCAGACTCTCTGATACTTTGTTAATCTGCATTGTAAGGATTCCTTTGGTGGTTTTAGTGAGCTTTTTAAAAATAATCCCAAATGTTTATAATTGCTAAGTTAAAAAAACAGAAACAAGACAAGAGCTTGGTTTCATTGATCAGGGCATTATAACTGAATCAGTCTCTGGCAGCTAAGCTAAGGGTTTTTGTCCCAAATCAAGGTTTGGAGAAATGCCCCAAACATAGCTTTAGACAGCTATAGCTTATTCAGAATGCTGCTAAGGGAAAAAGAAAGAAAGAAAGAATATGAACAGAGCACAAAAGTGAAAGTGACAACCCTTGTCATTGCAAGGTCACAGCACAGCACATGTGAACCACAACGAAATTAGACCTCTGCATTTAACCCATGCACTCAAACACCATGCAGCTATTGAAAGTGCCCGGGGAGCAGTGACAGGGATGGTACCTTGCTTAAGGGTACCTAAGGGCAACCTACTGGTGAGGGAATCAAACCCACTACCTTCAGATGCTGGGGCAACTCCCTAACCACTAGGCCACTGCTGCCCCGCAGCGTGTCCTCAGGTCCTTACACTGAGATCCAGTCAGAAGAACAGAATTTAGTTACCTTTAGTTTCGTTAAGCAAAATTTCAAAGTTTTGGCCTTAAATGTGTTTATTAAATGCTTGATGCATATAAGCCTGGTAGGTCTTTAGGATCAGTAGGAGTTATCAGCAGCCAGTCAGTTATTTGTCTGCAGAGCTACAACCAAAAAAGGTGAAATGTCATTTAGCCAATAGGCTGCGCTTTATTGGAGCCAAGCTCCCCATGGAGATCATATCTGTTCTGTGCAGGTACATTGTTCATTAAGGTACAATCATTGTAAATGTACCCTCAAAGGTACAACATGGACTTTGAGGCCCAATTTTGAACCTTAAAGAATTTTTTTCCCCCCAGGGGAAAGCAGTATATATGTACCTTTTCTGATAATCTAACATTTGAAAATAGAACAGTAAAATAGGAGTCGGGACGGGGTGTACAGAGTTAGTCCACCTTAAAAATGTAACTGCAGGTGAATATGGTGGAATTATGTGATCTAACTAAAAGCACCGAAGACGTACTGTTTAAGGTACCAGCCAGTTGACACAAGAGGTACCACTCCAGTGACACCCTGGTGCCTTTTTTTTTTTTTGAGAATGTAACCAGTTTGAGGAAAAAGTTAACAGTTGCCATTTTTCTGAACGTCTTTCAGCGATTATGTGGTTACATTATTATCTTTGCTCACAAAGAAGGTCATATCTGCATTATTGTTAACATATTCTTATTTTACTGATTGTTTTCATGCTTTTATTTTCTGTAAAGCCCATTCAATGACCTGCACAGATAAACCTGCCTTGCTTAAACCTGCCATGCCGAGAGAAAGGAGCGTTCCAGCTGCTTGCATACAAAATAGAACACACTGACGCATGAAAAAGTAAAACATAAAATAAAACGCATGAATAAAAGATATATAACAAATATAACAGAGACTACAGTCTGCTTGTACACATACAACAACCATTATTCTTAAACTGCAAATGAGTGCATTCTTCCATTAATACGTTTAGAAAAAAATATATATCAATCGCTACACTCACAATTCATGTGCTTTCCTTGGACTACTGAATATGTAAATGTTTAATCCTTTATTTAAAACAGAAACTGAACAATTAATCTGTTTTTATGAATTTCTCTCAATCATTCTTTTCAATAAAAACGATTAAACTATTGATATATTATATAGCTCCCAGAAAGTGAGAAAGCACAGAGGATTCTCCACTGTGTATCATCATGCTAGAACAACTGTGTCAGATAAATCATTATCTCCTCTACAGTAAATACATTTACAGTGACACCCTGTCCTACATATCTAATATTTGCATTACATTTACTATAAGGCTGGTTAATAAGTTGATTCAGATAATCATGAGAGCTGGAAGAAGGCAAAACACTAATATGGGGAACCTAAATGACCAGGACTGGGAAACACTGTAAACTTTGTTACAGTAAAGGTACAGCAGTGCCCATGTGACATAGTTTTAAATTTCAGTTTTAAATGAAATGGTTTTAACTTTTTAGTTTTATGATTCTGTCAGTAATGTAGGCTGCATGTACAGAATTTTTGTTTCTTTTTTTTTTTTTTTTTTGCAAAAATGCACTGTTTGCTGCAGTGATGGCAAACATTTAAACCATATCTGTGTTGTTAAATTTGGTTGGGGTTTTATGCTTTGACTGCAGCAAACTGTTTCTAATGTCCTACGGTTGAGATAAAAAAGAAAAAAAACTTTTAATAAATTAAGAGCAGGTCCGACTGGTATAAACGGGGCTGTACAGCTAAGCCCTTTCTTGATTTCAAATTTATAAAAGGCATAAAATTAGGCTTAATCCTTGCCATGCACCGCGGTAGCTATCCACAAATGGCAAGAAGATGATTACTGTGAACTCTCGTGGACCTACCAACAACAGCACCACCAACATGTTATGTTAAAAGAAAACTGACTAAGATTATTTCAGAGACTCCATTTACACCTTGTTCACAGATCTGCTATAGCAGTGTTTTATCTGGATAAGCCCACATCACATAAAGCAGATCTAATCACTCAAGAGGTGGTCTCAGTGGCCACAAGAGGTGATCTCCAAAACACAACTAACACCCAAAATCCCTCCCAATACTGCGGAGACACCTCCAGCATGCTTATTCAACAGAGCCCCCTCCAGATTACAGTCTATCAGTGCAGCATCACTGCTTTCCTGTTTCATTCATTTCTCCCCAAAATTTGCTATTAATTCTGCACTCCACTTTGACTGAGCAAGTTTGATTAAGTAATTGAGATGAACATTTCTCCTCCTTGACACTTTCAGTATCTGTGCTTTGCATAAATTGTGCTTTTCTCGTGAAAAGGTCAGAAAAGAAGGAACTACACAGGTGATTGGTTGTTGTAGACAAGTTGAGTTTCAAATGACTTTATACACAGTAATGGGATGTCAGTCTTGCTGACGAGAGACTCAACTCACTTATGACAAGCCACAGGTATGAGGGGTTATTTGCGTCTGTGATTTTGTGTTCTGTTCACTGTGGCATATTACATACAGTAAAGTGCCCTCTTGCTCATTGCTCATTCATAAAATACAATAAACTTAATAAAAAAAAATACAAAATTGCCTCTTGGTTTCTGTCACACTGCTCGTAGTGATTCACTGTGTGATGTGTTGCTTTTCACAATGACAAGTTGCTAAATAAATAAATAAATAAATAAATAAATAAATAAATAAATAAATAAATACCTTTAGACTAATTAGACACCAGTCAGGGAAGAGTGCTTTGAAACATGACCGTTTCTAATCAACTTTGAAATTAACTACTCATACTTTGGATACAGAGAAAACAGATAACTGTGAAGAGACCCCGATACTAGAGCTAGGAAACGCAGCCAAACCCAAAACATACAAATGTTTATCTCTCTCGCACCCCGTCATCTTTTAATAGTGTGCCAACAGATGCCAGACAGTCAAAATGTGCACCTGCATTCAATCTCTGCTGGCTATCTGTGAAACCAAACACTGTTAAACGGGAGCACAGTGTCTGTTCTACACACACACACACGCACACACACATACAATTCCAGCCACTCTCTTCACACGCGACTCAGACCACTCTCACGCAACTGCTCCCAACACTGCCTATCACAGTCTCATTCACTTTCTACCGTCTCCATATGGTTTATATCTTTTATGGAGTAATAAGGTTCACTTTTCCCTGGATTAAAAAGCACTCTCCTAATAGTGGATTCTGGTGCCATGGCTCTCAATGAGCAAGTAAGCCTGGAAGCTATAGAATCTTGTTTTTAATCAGGTTTGGATTTTTTACATTTTTTATTTTAAATGTAAACTTTTATATGGATAATTTAACTCTTTTTTTCATGATTAATTTCTAGGCTTTAGTTATGTCTACCTCTTAGCCACCACATCTTTCCAACTGCTGCAAACGTCATTGGATCGGTTTGTGATGGAGGGGTCATCCTACCCACCTTTGAATGAAGGCTAATTGTACTGTATAGGAATAAATCCTTTAATTCCGTAGATCATCCTAGAGGGAGCTCAAGAGAGTGTCTAAAGTGTGACATTTTGGGAAACATATATAAAAAATACTCAGGTGCAGGACTTAGAGAAACAATTTATGTCACTCTGATTGCATTGTTACATCTAGCAAAATATGGCTCCAGCAGATTTTGAACCTTTATATACAGAATTTATAAATCCGACCTTTAAATAAATGGACCTTTAAAAATTATGGACTTTCTTCTTCTTTTTTTTTTCAGCTGCTCCCGTTTAGGGTTTTCCACAGCTGATCATCTGTTTCCGTTTCTTCCGGTCCTCTGCATCTTTATAAATATTCATCATTATGGACTTTATAAATTAAACACAAACTCCACCAGACAAAAAGCACATTTTTTGCCACCAACATCTATATACATATCTAAATCTCCATAACATTTGTTTTACTTCCTTTTAAACCAGTAGCAAGTATGCACATTTCCATAAACTTTAATTTTATATTATATTATATTTAATTTTATACTAGAATTTTTTTCAGCTGAAAATAGATATGACATGTGTTCATTTCACATTTATGATAATGTAATTAGCCAAATTTGTATGTTTGTTAATATAATGTGCTTTGCATTTGTTTAATCATGTTTTCTTTATCATTCTTTTATGGCTCTGATGTTTTAGATCGCATTTATGCAGAAACATGGAACATTCTAAAAAGGTTCACCAACTTTGAAGAACCAGTTAGGCAGGTAGAGAGAATGTTTTGGATTACTGGCGTATATCTCTCACATTACGCTCTCACATAAATGGCCACATTTACAGTAAGGGTAGCATGTAATAAGTGTTTATCTGTAATTCATAACATGAAGTAAGAGTTCCATTGAAGCTCCTGCAGCTGTAGTCAGGAGAAGTCAAAATTAGGCAGTGCAGTTTATTGACCTTCATGTATCAGCACGGTATCACCAGAAATGATTGAAACAGTTGAGTGCAAGTGTCTACTCTCGGGCTTGCATGACCACACCAGTAAAGCTCTTTTACTGGAATGGAAATTGAAGTTTGTTTGACAGGCCTCTGATTTCATAATCTTTAAGATTATTTGCAGAAGTCACTGTTTGTGTAAAAAAAAAAAAGACATCACATAACCAAAACCCACTGACACTTTGATGTTCAGGGAAAAGTTGATGCAGTTGCTGACTCACTGAACTATCAGTCCTTAGGCTTTAGGTTACAGTCTTGTTTTTATTTGATTTATATGATTTATTTATTTATTTTTATCCTGGCTTCTGGTAGGCATGCTGGCTTAGGAAATGTGATTAGCTCTTACTAGTGAATGCTGTTTCTGAGGTGCAGCTGATCTTGCATCATAAATAGAGACTACAAAACATCTGTATGAAGGTCATTGTGAACTTAGAAAATAAAATGTCAAACCAACTGGTCTTTTTCAAAAGACCATTCCACTGTCATTTTCTTTTGTGCAAAACATCCCTTAAAAAGGGCTCTTGCTGAGTTTAATTATTTACTGGTGGGAGGTGTGGAAGTGGCCAGGTTTTACTAATGGAATATTATTCTTGTTTTTAGTTAGCACGGTTGTTGTTTTTAATGCCACAATAATATTCCCCAATAAAATACTTGGCAGACAGCCATTTAAAGTGAAAGTGACTAATTGTCATCATGAAACACAGCAAAATGCATCCTTTGCTTTTCACCCACACACACCGTACAGCAGGGCGCAGCTATTTAAAGTGCCTGGGGAGCAGTGAGGGGGATGGTACTTTGCTCAAGGGTACCTCAGGGCAACCTACTTGATTCGAACCCATGATCTTCCAATCCTGGGGCCGACTCCCTAACCAATAGGTTATTGCTTCCTCAGTAGTGACTCATAAATGAATTCTGTATTGTGTTATGAGTCTTGCTCAAGGACTCTTAATAGAGTGTAATTTATGTTTTTTTTTTTTATTTTAGAGTGTTTTTCAAAAAAAGAATCTCATTCATGTAGACTGGAACATCATTTCTAATAAATTATTGAATGCAAACAACAGATTTCAACTGAGTGCATATAAAAAATTGCATTTAAAGTGAGCAGCAGGGGCAGCGGTGGCCTAGTGGTTAGGGCGTTGAGCCACATGATCAGAAGATTGGGGGTTCAAACCCCTTCCCAATAGGTTGCCCTGAGGTACCCTTGAGCAAGGTGCTGTCCCCATCATGCTCCTCCCTGTGATGGGCTGGCGACCTGTTCAGGGTGCGTTCCCTGTCCTTCGCCCTGTGTGCACTGGGTTGGACTCCAGCACTCCCCCACGACCCCAATTGGGACACGCAGCAGAAAATGGATGGATGGTGAGCAGCAGTAGCCTAGTGGTTAGGGATGAGGCCCCAGGATCAGCAGATTGAGGGTTTAAATCCCAGGTTAGTAGATTGCCCTGAGGTAGAAAGCCTTGTCTTTTGCTCGTTTCCAAGTATACATTTCTTTGATGGTGTTGTTTCATTCAAATTTACACCAGATTGCCTCTTGCAGTTGAATGTCATCTTGCCTGTAATTAACCCCTCTGCTGCTCTTACGGCACTGAATGTCTGCATAGACAACACTTTGTGCAGACACTATAATAAAACAAAAAGACTCTGCCTTTATGACCTGCCACCTTCAGCTCTTCTATATTACATAAGATGCTCGGCGGGTACAATAACAATAAGCTGTTTTCTGTGGCTTTTACATGAACTTTGCCAAAGATAATTTAGCAGGTCAGTGGTCCACCAACCAATCATGTCCAACAAAAAAACAAAAAAAAAATTACAGTTTGTATGCCCTTCTACGGCTTGCTTTGCACAGCCGTTATAAAAGGCTACATTAACAAAAGAGGGTTGGCAACACATTGCTCTGGCTGCATAATAGTTTAGTATTATGTAGGAAGATTAAGACATGCAGCAGCTTTACGGTAAATGTGGCTCGACTGTTAACTCCTAATGTGTGGCTGTGTGGCTCAGAGCTACTGTATATATGTATATATATATATATATATATATATATATTTGTACCTTGAACCTTGCTTTATGTTTAGATCTATCACAAAGAATTAACCCATTTTATTTTACATGGCACAGGAATCCCCCCAGGATAGTTTAGTCATGTTGCATAAATTGCTATGGTGATGTAACCCGGTTAAAACTGATTTATAGTCATGAGAAAGAAAATCCAGGGCTACATTGAACAAAGCCTAGAGGAAGATGACTGAGCTGTAAATCTTGTTTCATGATACACACCCCTGAAGGCACATCACACCCTGGGGAACACAAATAAGCTTAAAAGGCTGTTTGTTTCCTATTAGAAGCTTTATTACACCCAATTTTTTGATACAAGGCCACTACTTAGCCCAAATGCAAATATTGCTATGCCACCCATAAAATAGCTTTGTGTCCTGGTACTGAATAATATAATGATTACAAAAATAAATAAATACGTAAGTCGACAACAATCATAATCATAATAATAGCAATAATTCTTGCAGGGTCCCCTGGAGGCTCAATAGGCCAATAGCTAGGAACAGCCCTGGTCGACATTATTATAACTGTAATAAAACAGCATCAAATGACAATTTAAATGAATGTCAAAGCCACCATAATGGCATACCTACCAGTGCTCACTGTGTTGTGTAGGATGTTTTACTGAGGTTCTTAGATTTGTGATATCAAATGCATGGGAGCAAAGGTTTGCATTATATATTCAGTTCTTGCATAAAATAGAAATATTCCTTGTTGTGATTTATTATTTAATTATTTAGAATCCTCTCTGTGGTAAAGACAAAATCCCCAAATGTCTTTCCAACAGATTAGAAACAGTCTTCAGGAGGCAGGTGTGTCTTTGTCAGAGACTACTATGCACAGAAGACTTCATGAACAGAAATACAGAGGCTAAACTGCAAAATGCATATTACATCTTCTGAAAATGTAAAAGAGCCTGCAGAATTCTAGAAAAATGTGTAATGAACAGACAAGACCCAGATTAACCTGTATCAGAGTGATGGCAAGAGGAAAGTGTGGAGATGAAAAGGCATGCTTCCCATATGCTGAAGAAGAAACTGAAAGGGACAAATCCAAAACAAGCAGGATTTGAAGATGGCTGCAGTAGAAGCTTGGCAGAGCATCACCCGAGGAGATACTCAACACCTGGTGATGTCTATGAATCACAGCAGTCATTGCATACAATGCAAATGCAAAAAGTACTAAACATGACTGCTTTCATATAACAACTGTTACTTTGTCCCAAGCATTATGGTGGACTGAAATGCTCTGTAATTTCTGTGAAACTGAAATGTACACAATTTTTTTTTTTTTTTTCTTTTTGGACTTTGCACTTTAATCATGTCGTAATAGTTTCATTTAAAATTTTACATGGAGGAATAAAGGGGTAAATCAAGGAAAAATGTCTGTGACCCAGCATTCTGGAGGGCAATATATATGATTGTGTTTGCCTCATGTTTCATTAACATGGTATATGGTTAACTGAGCGCAGCTGGTGTTTTTATCACAGCAATAGCTGCCACGTCACAAATGCAGAAAGGCTCAATTAATTAATAAGGCATGGCATAAGTAAGGTCAGCAGGGGCCTTATGGTAAAGTGAAGTCAATTAATGACTGCAATTACACTTTTTCCATGTCATTGACACTGCAAATTACCCCTAGAGCTGTTGTGATCTTCAGTAGAAAGAACTCTCTAGAAAACGTGACAGTAGAAAAGACCACTCCATCGGCTACATGTGTTTCTACACTCGTGTGCCAATTACTTTCCAGCTCTAAACTGTGAGGACTAGCTTAGCACAGCTGGGTAGCAAGCACAACAGAGACCAAATGAACAAATGAGCTATTTATCAGCAGTGAAAGGGTGGCAGAAAGAAATGGTTTTACAGGCTGGATGGATGGATGGATGGATGGGTGGGTAGATAGATAGATAGATAGATAGATAGATAGATAGATAGATAGATAGATAGATAGATAGATAGATAGATAGATAGAT
>CM029384.1:16834878-16865554 GCA_017165825.1 Hepsetus odoe
AAAACAGTGTATCAATATTGTCAGTCTAATACATATTATCTCATTTCAAATACTCTGCGCACCACGAATTCACTTTTCAAATTTCTGGAAATCTTGAAGATTTCGACAACCGATATGTTACTGTCACAGGCGTTTTCCAGATGGAATACAGAGGCCTTATGTGGGATCTCCTTAAATGGCCTATCTTCAGTGGTTAAGTACAATCTCACAGCCTGGGACACCTTGGCGAAACTGGAAGTGACAATCTCCTTGGTCCTGTCGACCAACAACAGAGTCAGGGAGCAACGGCCATCATGAGTCATGCCGAAGGTTCAAACTCTTTGTTCACTGAGTCATCTTCCCTTCTAGCTCTTCCAGAATCTAAGTCCATGCAGTTGGGGGGAATCACACCTCACAGCCCAGGATCACAAGCGTTGGGCCTGCACAGGGCTCAATGGGAGTTGGGAATTCTTTGTGTCTGCTAGCTGCTCCCACCCAGGGATTCAGGCCATCTTTGAGTCTGGTTTCTGAGCCAGGGACATGGAGTCTTCACTACCACTGTGCTTGTAGGACTACCTGGATGCGTGCATCGGGGAATCCCTAGCTGACAGCGTCAGCCCTGGCCATGGCTGCGACTGGGCCCAAGATCACTTGCGTTTTTGTGTCAGCCTGAGTGAACCTGGAACCTGGAGGGGATACAAGCCAGAACAGAAAACAGAGACATAGTCCCTTTAATGGGGTACCTGGTCAGGTCCAAATTCACAAAGTAACAAACAAATATACAGGAAGGGGGACCTGGACCAGCCAGTCCTGTCTCGGGCTGTTGGCAGCGGAGAGGGGTACCCCAGAGTTTCAGTCCATATCCTTATAACCAAGTCCCCTTGGTACTTGTGTTTAGCCGTACATTCTTTCAGTGTCTTTCTGTCTTTCCTGTCATGTGTTTCCTCTGTCACCCGTCTCTCTGACTCTGTAACGGGGCTTCTGGAGGACTCTTCAGATTGGCTCGAGAGCCTTGTCTGGTCATCAACTTAAAAAGAGCTACATACAAGAGACTCTCTGTGGTTAGAAGGGGAAGAGTTTGTTACCCTGTGTGTGCGTCTCTGTCCTTATCGCTTTCCATGACTTTTGCTTCATAATCCAAGGTGGGGAGTTTGTCGTCTCTTTCATGCAAATGTCGTACAGGCCACAAGTTCTGAGGAGACTGATAGCAGGGACGTGTTATGGGCATCGTCTCGTAGGTGAATGTCTGTGAGAAGTGCACTGTGCTTCAAGTTGGCCTGTCTGAACCTTTCTGACTCAGCTCTGAAGTCCTTCTGGGTGCTGTTCAAGTTTTCGGTTAGCCAAGCTATCTTCACTGAGATTCTTACAGACTTTTTCCTGCTCTAGGTATCTAGCCTGCTTTTCCGGAAGTTCCCCCTGAAGGGAATGTACTTGAAACTGGTGGCTCACCTGCAGCTGGTGTTTCACAGCCTGAAGAGAGGCGTTTTCTTCCTCCAATTTCTTACATTTTGTTTTCAATGCGTCCAGATCCTGGTTCCATGTACCAATTTCTTGATCCTTGGTGAGGAGCTCAGCCTCCATTTCCTGGAGCTGCTCAACTAAAACATTTTTGATCTATTGTTCTGCGCCCAGAACAGACAGCCAGACCTTCTGAGATTCCTGTAGTTCATGTTCTAATTCATGTTCTAATGTGATTGGTGCTCAGCACTGTCTCCGCGGACAGACTGCTGTGATTGGTGAAGGAGGCGGGTTCCACCGATATCCAGCGTTGTGGTTGGTGGAGAGCAGGAGCCGGTAAAGAAAGAGGCACGAACAAAGCCTCCTCCTCCATAATGGCTAGTACAGCCTTCTCAGTTTCGACCGTACTCCTCCAGCTGTTCTTTGGCCTCCAGAGAGGGAGCGAGCTGGATTGAGTGACACAGCAGGTCCAGGCATCGCAAGAGCTCAGTGGCGGTGACTCTGTACTTCACCGCTCCGCTCGCAACGCCCCGGCTGCCACAATGGCAGCGCTGCTCGGAGGTCCTCAATCATGGCTCCCATTGCCCCCTCGTGCTCCTCACACCACTTCTCAAGGCTCCTGATGTCCCGATTTTGGCGGCTCATTTCTATCACGGTGGCAGGGAGGGGGAAGGACGTCATGGTGGAGCCAGAGGTTCTAGACATGCTTTTATTAAACACAAACAGGAATCCAGACACGAAACTGGACCATGAACAAGAACAAAGCCAAAATCCAGGCACGAACCTGGAATACTTCAGACACAAAACCACCCGTAATAATAACAAAAGTAAACTGAATGATCCGCGCTCTATTCTGACTCATTGAGGCTTAAGTAGTCAGCCTCAATGTAGCACATTGTGCCTTCATGAGCTCAGGTGTGCTCCATCAGAACAGAGCACCCTCTACTGTGAGTAAAACGAAACAAAACAGAACACCCCAAGTCGGGACAAAAAGCAATGACATGAGTCTGCCTTCAGTGTAGAAACACACAGAGAAAGTTAGAGCCCAACTGGCTCAAATTGTAACGGTGTGACCCACTCTGAACGCAGAGAGCCACACAGGGTTTGGACCCAAATGCAGTGCCTGAAGCTGCCAGTACCCAAAATACACCAAAAAACCAGAGCAACACAATCAACCCAAAAACAGGTAGAAAACAAAAAGCTCAAAATGGGTGGAAAACAAAATGCTCAAAATGGGTGGAAAACATAATGCTCAAAACGGGTGGAAAACACAATGCTCAAAACAGGTGAGCGTTTGAGCTTGAACGTTGTACAAAAAATGACAAACTTGAGAAACTTGGAAGGGAAGGTGCAATGCCAGTCAGCACAACAAGCCGAGACTTGAGGGTGCTGAACTGACACAAGCACAAAGCAAGAGAGAACGGGAGACCCGAGAGAAAACCCAGGGATCTTTACCAAATTACCGTCTGAGTCGAACAACGACCCAGTTTTCTCTCCCTTTAAATAAGCCAAAGCACAGGTGAACTGAATCACTGTTGATCACCGTGCCTGATTGGCAGGTCTCCCAACAGCGATTTGGCTCCCCCTAGCGCCCCATCGGGGTAGGCCTCTTACAGGACCCCCCCCCCCTCCTAGTAATGGCACCGGACGTTCCCAAACCAGCAGCCTGATCCAGCCGAAAGGACCTGATGAGCTCAGGGTCCAGAATGTGACGAGCAGGGCCCACAAACACTCCTCAGGGCCATAACCCTCCCAATTGACCAGAAACTGTGAGCGGCCCCGAACCCGACGTTCCCTCAACAACCGGCAGACCGTATACGCCGGGGCACCATTAATAAGACGGGGCACCGGGGCCCGGGGCCTGCGCGCTACAAAGCACAGGCTTGAGGCGGGACACATGAAAAGTCGAGTTGATGCGCATAGACCTATGCAGGAGCAATCGGTACGAAACCGGGTTGATTCTCTGGAGCACCTTGAAAGGACCCACATACCGTGGGACCAGCTTCCGAGACTCAACACGGAGAAGTAGGTCTTTGGCAGAAAGCCACACCATCTGCCCAGTTCTGAAAGATGGCCCAAGGCATCGCTTGCTGTCAGCCGCCCGCTTTCGGGCTGCAGAAGCACGCTGAAGGGCTCTACGTGCTTTCAGCCAGGAGCGGCGGCAACGTCACACCAAAAGAGCTGCAGAGGGAACCAGCCCTTCCTCTTCCTGTTGCGGGAAGACACGTGGGACAAAACCGAAATGACACTCGAAGGGGGACATTCCCAAAGATGAGTGCCAGAGGGTGTTCATATTCAGCCCATATGAGCTGGTCAGCCCAAAAGGAGGGACGTTCAGAAGCTAGGCAATGGAGGGTTTGCTCCAAGTCCTGGTTAACCCTCTCGGTCTGGCCATTAGACTGGGAATGGTAGCCGGAAGAGAGACTAGCGGTGGCCCCTAAGGAATTACAAAAGGCCTTCCAAAAAAGGCTAATGAACTGAGCACCCCGGTTCGAAACAATGTCCAGTGGTAAGCCATAGATGCGGACTATATGGTGGAGCAGCAACTCTGCCGTTTCTTTGGCTGAAGGGAGTTTATGCAGCGCTATGAACCTGCCTGCTTTTGAAAACCTATCCACAACCACTAGGATTACAGTATTACCATGAGAAGGGGGAAGGCCTGTAATAAAATCCGGAGAGATATGTGACCATGGGCGTTTGGGAATTGGCAGTGGATGCAAGAGACCTGCAGGTCTGGCTCTGGGATCCTTATTACTGGCACAAACCCTATAGGCTGCCACATGAGCTCAAACCTCTCAGTCCATTCTTGGCCACCAGAATCGCCTTCTAAGGAATTCTAGGGTGCGAGTTACCCCTGGGTGAGCGGTGAAAATCGAAGCAAGTCCCCAGTCCATTACTTTGGCCCTTACAACAGACGGGACATATAGCTTGCCAGGAGGTCCACCCCAGGATCAGGCTCTGAGGCCAGGGCATTACTCACTTCAATTCAATTCAATTCAATTTATTCTTATATAGTGCCTTTTACAACACAGTTGCCCAAAGGCACTTTACAATGGTGGTGGATGGTGGAACAGGTTACAGTAATAGATGTTAAAGCCGGAAAACTACGAAGGAGAGGAACCAAAAACTCCACTATGTAGAGAAAAAAAACCTCTTAGGGTCCAAGGTCAACTGGCTACCCAACCCCCTTTGGATATACTAACAATACAAAGTTAGTTTTGCTTTAAACTCCAGGATCAGACTTCTGTTTCAATCCTCCAGCGTATAGGAGCCTCAATTCTCTGCCGGGGAACAATGGGTTCAGGGGGACCCTTGGAGATATTGTGATCCAAGATGGCGGCGCGGTAACACGCAGCAGCCGCTCCGGGGTCCAACCTTTGGTGCTAAAGTCTGTAAAAAGTCTTTCATCCAACTACTTTTCACCATAAGACTTGCACATGAGCGTCACATCTGTGAATGCTCTTAAATTTAATTCAAACACTGCTGGAGCTCAGGAATCAGCCAGGATTCAGTCTTCCAGCAACTCTCCGAACAACGCTACGGGAGCTCGGCGTGCTGAGAAGACCAGGCCTTCAGTCCCCGAGATCGCCTGCTGTACCTGACCGACTGAGAGGACATAGGAAGCGGTGTGAGAGAAGCAGAACAGAAGCAGAAACGCGGCAAGCGTGCTGGGGTCCGGGCTCAGCTCAAGGCTAACGCTAGCCGACCGGCTATCCTGTCTGTCCTCCTCGCCAATGTCCGCTCCCTAGATAATAAACTGGACTGTTTATTGCAGCTGAACACCCAGCGTGAGTATAGAGACTGCTGTGTTTTTTTTTTTACAGAGACATGGCTCAACGACAGCGTTCCGGACACCGCCATCCAGCTCGCCGGACTCTCCGCATTTCGCACGGACAGAAACTCCGGCTCTGTCCGGAAAGACTCGCGGAGGGGGGCTGTGTGTTTACGTAAACACACAATGGTGTACAAATGCTGTGCTGGTCTCAGTACACTGCTCAACACTGCTGGAGGTGATAACAGTCAGGTGCAGACCGTTTTATTTGCTCAGGGAGTTCTCTACAGTGTTTATTACGGCGGTCTACATCCCACCCAGCGCTAGTGCTAACGGCGATAATGCTAACAGCACGCTGGCTGAACTTTATGGAATTATCAGCGGACTCCAAAACTATCACCCAGACGGATTGTTTATTGTTGCCAAAGATTTCAACCATGCAAATCTCAAGTCAGTTCTCCCCAAATTCCATCAACATGTGAAATTTGCAACGAGGGGGGAAAACACGCTGGACTGTGTTTACACAAACATGGCCGGTGCGTACAGAGCGGATCCCCGCCCCCACCTCGGACACTCAGACCACAACTCTGTGCTGCTGCTCCCAGCGTACAGACCTATCGTCAGGCGCGTGAGACCCACCCTGAAGCAAGTAAAGACCTGGCCCACAGCAGCCATCTCTGCTCTTGAGGACTGCTTCGAATGCACCGACTGGGACATGTTTAGGGAGGCTGCAACCTACGGTGACTCCATCAACCTGGAGGAGTACACAGCTTCAGTGACTGGCTACATCAGCAAGGGCATTGAGGATGTTACTGTCTCCAAGTTCATCATATCACGACCCAACCAGAAGCCATGGATGACCGCGGAGCTGCGCAGACTCCTGAGAACCCGGGACAAGGCCTTCAAGTCAGGGGACGAGGCCGCCCTAAGAAAAGCGAGGGCAAACCTGTCTCGGGCCATCAGAGCAGCAAAGCGTGCTCATGCAGAGAGAATCCATGGCCACTTCAAGAACACTGGTGACACGCTGCGCATGTGGCAGGGCATCCAGGCCCTCACCAACTACAGGACATCTCCACCTGCCTGTGACAGTGACCCCTCCCTCCCGGATGCGCTGAACCACTTCTACACACGGTTTGATGCAGTGAACGACACGAGAATGAGGAAGACCACCCCTCCTCCGAACGACCAGATTCTCTGTCTGACCACAGCCGAGGTGAGGAGATCTCTTCTCAGAGTCAACCCACGGAAAGCTGCCGGTCCAGACAATATTCAAGGTTGTGTGCTCAGAGGATGTGCGGAACAGCTGGCAGATGTTCTCACTGACATCTTCAACACCTCTCTGAGCACCACTGTTGTTCCAAGGTGCTTCAAGACCACCAGCATCATTCCAGTGCCAAAGAAACCATCTCCTGCCTCAACGACTATTGTCCCATCGCACTCACACCCATCATCATGAAGTGCTTCGAGAGGCTGGTCATGAGGCACATCAAGTCTCAGATCCCCTCCTCACTAGACCCCCTGCAGTTTGCATATCGTCCCAACCGCTCAACGGACGATGCAATCTCCACCACCCTCCATCTGGCCCTTTCTCATCTTGACAGAAAAGACAGTTATGTCAGAATGCTGTTCATCGACTACTGTTCAGCATTCAACACCATCATCCCTCAGCACCTGAGTGAGAAGCTGAGGCTGCTGGGCCTGAACACCTCCCTCTGTAACTGGATCCTGGACTTCCTGACTGGAAGACCCCAGTCAGCCAGGATCAGTAGCAGCACCTCCAACACCATCACACTGAGCACAGGAGCCCCCCAGGGCTGTGTGCTCAGCCCACTGCTGTTCACACTGATGACCCACGACTGTGCAGCCAAGCACAGCTCGAACCACATCATCAAATTCGCTGATGATACAACCGTGGTGGGTCTGATCAGCGGTGGAGACGAGGCAGCTTACAGAGAGGAGATACCGGAGCTGATGGACTGGTGCAGAATCAACAACCTGTCTCTGAACGTCGACAAGACTAAAGAGATGGTTGTTGACTTCAGGAGATCACGTCGGGACCACACTCCACTTATCATCAACACCTCACCTGTGGAGATGGTCCAGAGCACCAAGTTTCTTGGTGTTCACATCACTGACAACCTCACGTGGTCCCTCAACACCAACTCCATCAAAAAGAAAGCCCAGCAACGCCTCTACTTCCTGCGCAGACTGAGGAAAGTCCATTTCCCACCTTCCATCCTCACCATCTTTTACAGAGGAACCATTGAGAGCATCCTGAGCGGCTGTATTACTGCCTGGTACGGGAACTGCAACGTATTAGACCGCAAGTCCCTACAACGGGTAATGAGAACAGCTGAGAAGATCATCGGGATCTCTCTGCCCTCTGTACAGGACATTTTCACCACTCGCTGCATCCGCAAAGCAACCAGCATTGTGGATGATCCCTCCCACCCATCCCACACTCTCTTCTCCCTCCTGCCACCAGGGAAAAGGATCCGCAGCATACGGGCCTCCACTTCCAGGATGGGAAATAGTTTCTTCCCCCTGGCCATCAGACTCTTGAACTCTGAAACCACCAATATCTTGAACTCTTAAACCTAGTCCACTTTCATCCTGTATTTATTTATTTATCTCGTGTTGCACTCTGCACTTTAAATTCAGTAACACTGCTCCAGCACACTGCTACACCATAATCTACCTGGGCTGCTTTGTTCCACAAAACTGCAGCCCTCTATGGATGAATGTATTGTCTTTCGTGCCGTCTGTTGTTGTCTGTCTTGTCTGCACTTGTTGCCCCGTGTTGTGTCTTATGTTGTCTTGTGTCTTGTGTCTTGTCTTGTGTGTAGCACCAGGGTCCTGGAGGAACGTTATTTCGTTTCACTGTGTACTGTGTATATGGCTGAAATGACAATAAAATCCTACTTGACTTGACTTGACTTGACTTGATAGGAGAGTCCCACTGGTGAGAGAGAGCATCAAGCTTGAGGTTCTTAGACCCAGGGCGATACGACAGCAGGAAGTCAAATCGGGCAAAGAACAGAGCCCACCTAGCCTGACGGGGGTTGAGGCGTTTGGATTGCTCGATATAGGCCAGATTCTTATGGTCGGTCCAGACCAGTACCTGATGTCGAGCCCCCTCAAGCCAATGCCTCCATTCCTCAAAGGCAAGCTTAACTGCCAACAGCTCCCGATCTCCCACGTCATATATACATTCGGCGGGAGAAAGGCGGTGGGAAAAGTAAGCACATGGGTGCAGTTTATTATTGGGAGCCGAACGCAACAGAAAGGCCCCAACTCCCACCTCTGATGCATCAACCTCGACAATAAAAGGGAGCTCGGGATCAGGATGCTGTAAGACAGGGTCCGTGGAGAGTCTATTTTTGAGTTCACTGAAAGCCTCCTGGGCTTCTGGGGTCCAGTGAAAACGCGCCACTGTCTTGTGTGTAAGGGCTGTCAAGGGGGTTTCTATCGTGCTAAAGTCGCGCACAAAACGACGGAAAAAGTTTGCAAAGCCCAGAAACCATTGCACTAAGCGTACAGAGGTGGGGCGTGGCCACTCGGCCACTGCTTTTATTTTATTTGGGTCCATGCTCAGCTGCCCCTGGGAGACTACAAAGTCCAGGAAGGCGACGGAGCGAGCATGGAATAGGGACTTTTCCAGTTTTACAAATAAATGATGCTCTAAGAACAGTTGGAGGATCCTTCGCACATGGACCTTTTGGTCAACCGCCGTTTGACTAAAAATGAGGATGTCGTCCAGATAGACGAACGTGTAATGGTTAAGGGCCTCACTTAAGACATCATTAATGAAGCGCCGGAAAACTGCTGGAGCATTCAGAAGCCCAAAAGGCATAATAAGGTACTCATAATGCCCTGATGACATGATGAAGGCAGTCTTCCACTCATGTGGAAGATCCGGATGAGGTTGTAGGCGCTGCGCAGGTCCAGTTTGGTAAAAATGGAATCCTGTTGCAGCACCTCAAAGGCTGTTGACCTGAGAGGCAAGGGGTACCTGTCCTTGATCGTTATCTTATTGAGGCCCCGGTAATCAATACATGGATGGAGACCACCGTCCTTCTTACCCACAAATAAGAACCCCGCCCCTACGGGGGATGTAGAAGTCCTAACATATGGAGGAGCTGAGAAACACCCCTGAGGGCTGTGGGAACACTGGAGGGCCTGACACAGAGTCCCTACGCTGTGACAGGCCTCCTGGTTTGATTTTAGCTCAGGGCAGGATGCTCAAAGGTGACCGGAGCAACCGCAATAAAGGCATCTGCTTTGCCGCATCCAGTCCTCCAGTTCCTGACGGGAGAGACGAGCACGACCAAGCTGCATGGGCTGGTTCTTGTGAGGTTCTTGTGAAGTGTCCTCAGCCTGTGGAAGAATGGGAACTATGTGTTGTGGGTTGGCTCGGGGTCATTGAGACCTTTCGGTCTCCTGAATCTGTCTACACTCCCTAAGGTGGTTATCAATCCTCAGAGAGAGATCAACTAGATCAACCCTCAAAAGTGTTAGGGGGTTCCCGTGGAGCCATGTTGTCTCTGAGGTCACTATTGAGACCCTGAGAAAAGGCCGGCATTAGTGCCATTGCGTTCCAACCACTTCCTGCGGCTAAGGTACGGAACTCAATGGTGTAGTCTGCAACCGACCTCCTTCCCTGTTGTAGTTGGAGCAGGACGAAACTGGCCTCCCTTCTACTGCTGGGATGGTCGAAAGTGTCCCTGAGTGTAGAGGTAAACCGATCGAGGAAGGAGCATACCTCTGGCTGGTGTTCCCACCCCGGGGTGGCCAATAACAGGGCTCCCCCTGTGAGCAATGAGACAACATAGGCCACCTTAGCTCTTTCAGTTGGAAACTGAGCAGGCTGCTGCTCAAATGCCAGAGAGCACTGGAAAAGGAAACCACCCAATCATCCCTGGGCACCATCAAAGCACTTGGGAGGTGGTAAAAAGGACATTGGTGGTACCACAGTAACGGGAGGGGGGGCTATAGATCCGACTGCAGGAGATTCAGGTCTATTGTGCAGGGCTGTATTGATTGCCTGCAATTGTGACGTTATCTGCTGCAGGATCTGTTCATGCCTGTCTATGGTAGCTCCCTGAGCAGTTAGCGCCGTCTGAAAGGCATGTCCGGGCGATGCTGGGTCCATACTGGCTGGGTCATACTGTAACGGTGTGACCCACTCTGAACACAGGGAGCCAAACAGGGTTTTGACCCACATGCAGTGTCTGAAGCTGCCAGTACCCAAAATACACCAAAAAACCAGAGCAACACAATCAACCCAAAAACAGGTAGAAAAAAAAGAGCTCAAAAAAGGTGGAAAACAAAATGCTCAAAATGGGTGGAAAACACAATGCTCAACACAGGTGAGCGTTTGAGCTTGAACGTTGAAGAAAAAATTATAAACTTGAGAAACTCGAAAGGGAAGGTGCAGCGCCAGTCAGCACAACAAGCCGAGGCTCGAGGGTGCTGAACTGACGCAAACACAAAGCGAGAGAGACCCGAGAGAGACCCGAGTGAAAACACAGGGACCAACGACCCAGCAACTCTGAATTGTTTTCTCTCCCTTTAAATAAGCCAAAGCTCAGATGAACCGAATCACTGTTGATCACCGTGCCTGATTGGCAGGTCTCTCAACAGCGGTTTGGCTCCCCCTAGAGTCCCGTCGGGGTAGGGCTCTTACACAAATTAAAAAATACAAATAAAATGGTAAGATGGGTAGAGCGTCACAGGTGCTGTGATTCAACCTGAAACAGACACAGGTTTAGTGATGTTATGTAATTGAATTCAAAGCTGAAAGTAAATGTGTAGGGTGAAACCTGAAGAAAGCTCAATTTGTCAACACAAAACTAGAAATCAGAAGACTTTGTCACCAGCATTGGTGAAACAAGAATAGTGGAACAACATGATTCAACACCCTGCAGCATACATTAAGATCAACATGGGACCAGATCCAACGCAAAGTGAAGAATACTGAGATGTAAAAAATTGGATCAAAACTGCAACAGCTGTTGTTACCGGTCTTCAGTGTATCTACACTATCATTACATACATACATGATACTATCTTCTAGGAGCAAGTGGCTAAATTGAAAGACAACAGTCTGTAATAAAAAGAGTGTATCAATATTGTCAATCTAATACAAATGATCTCATTTCAAATGCTGTGTGTGCAACTAATTCAATTATCAAATTTCTGGAAATCTTGAAGATTTTGACAACATATATGAAACTGTCACAGGCATTCTCCAGATGGAACACAGAGACCTTATGTGGGATCTCCTTAAACAGCCAATCCTCAGAGGTCAAGTCAGAGCTCAAAGCCCGGGACACCATGGCGAATCTGGAAAGCACAATATCTTTGGTGCTGCAGATCAACAACAGCATCGGGGAGCAACGGCCATCGAGTCATCCCGAGGAACAGGGTATGAGGATCTGAATTTGAATTCAAAGCGAAAGTAAATGTGTAGGGTGAGACCTGAAGACAGCTCACTCTTTGTCAACACAATGTCCAGAAATCAGAAGACTTTGTTACTAGCGCAGGAACTAGAATACTGAGATCAGGAACAACATGATTCAACACTCTGCAGTGTACATTCAGATCAACATGGGACCAGATCCCACACAAAGTAGAAGAATACATGTTAAAACGTGGATCAAAACTGCAACAGCTGTTGCTGCCGGTCTTCAGTGGCCTACGCACATTACATACATGACACATCTTCTAAGAGGAAGTGGCTACAAATGAAAGACAACAGTCTGTAATAAAACAGTGTATCAATATTGTCAGTCTAATACATACATCTCATTCTAAATACCTGCAGACCACGTAATTCACTCTTTCAAATTTCTGGAACATGGGAGGGGATTTCTCACAACATATATGTAACTGTCACAGGCTGCTCTCCAGATGGAATACAGAGGCTAAAACTACAGTGACATTAACAGTGGCGTCTGCCTTCAGTGAAGAAACACACACGGAGAAAGGTAGAGCTCAACTGGCTAGAATTACAAATTACAGATGAGCTGGTTCGATGGGTGGAGCACATGACTGCTGAAGGTTTTCAATGAAACAGTAACAGGGTATGTATGATCTGAATTTGAATTCAGCGAAAAATGTGTGTGAGACCTTGAAGACAGCTCACTTTGTCAACACACAACTAGAAATCAGAAGACTTTGTTACCAGCCAGAAATCCAGAATACCAGATCAGGAACAACATGATTCAACACCCTGCAGTGTACATTCAGATCAACATGGGACCAGATCCCACAAAGTGAAGAATACAGACATGTTAAAACGTGGATCAAACTGCAACAGCTGTTGCTGCCGTCTTCAGTGGTTCTACGCTTCATTACATGCGTGACACATTCTTTCTAAGGAAGTGGCTACAAATGAAAGACAACAGTCTGTAATAAAAACAGTGTATCAATATTGCCAGTCTAATACATATTATCTCATTTCAAATACTCTGCGCACCACTAATTCACTACAAATTTCTGGAACATTATGGAGGATTTCACAACATATATGTAACTGTTTACAGGCTGCTTCCAGATGGACAGAGGCCAAACAGTGACATTAACAGTGGCGCCTGGGCTTCAGTGAAGAAACACACACGGAGAGTTGCAGAGCTCAACTGCCAGGAATTACAAATCATGGCATGAGCTGGTTCGGCGGGTGGAGCATGACTGCTGAAGGTTTTCAACGTGGAAACAGCAATAGGGTATGTGAGGATCTGAATTTGAATTCAAAGCGAAAGTAAATGTGTAGGGTGAGACCTGGAAGACAGCTCACTTTGTCAACACACAACTAGGAAATCAGAAGACTTTGTTACCAGCGTTGCGGAACCAGAATACTGGAGATCAGGGAACAACATGATTCAACACCCTGCAGTGTACATTCAGATCAACATGACCAGATCCCACAAAGTGAAGAATACAGAGATGTTAAAACGTGGATCAAAACTGCAACAGCTGTTGCTGCCGGTCTTCAGTGCTCTACGCTATCATTACATTACATGCGTGACACATTTTCTAAGAGGAAGTGAAGCAAATGAAAGACAAACAGTCTGTAATAAAACAGTGTATCAATATTGTCAGTCTAATACATTATCTCATTTCAAATACTCTGCGCACCACGAATTCACTTTTCAAATTTCTGGAAATATGGAGGATTTCGACAACATATATGTAACTGTCACAGGCGTTCTCCAGATGGAATACAGAGAGGCCAAAACTACAGTGACAATAGTGGCGGCTCGCCTTCAGTGAAGAAACACACACGGAGTAAAGGTAGAGCTCCAACTTGGCTCAAATTGGCAAATTACAGATGAGCTGGTCTGATGGTGGAGCATGACTGCTGAAGGTTTCAACGAAACAGTAATGAGGGTATGTAAGGATCTGAATTTGAATTCAAAGCGAAAGTGGCGGTAGGGTGAGACCTGAAGACAGCTCACTTGTCAACCCACAACTGGAATCAGAAGACTGTTACCAGCGCTATGAACCCAGAATACTGAGAGATCAGGAACAACATGATTCAACACCCTGCAGTGTACATTCAGATCAACATGGGACCGATCCCACACAAAGTGAAGAATACAGATACGTTAAAACGTGGATCAAACCTTCGCAACAGCTGTTGCTGCCGGGTCTTCAGTGGCTCTACGCTACTTCATTACATACATGCGACACATTCTTCAAGAGGAAGTGGCTACAAATGAAAGACAACAGTCTGTAATAAAAACAGTGTACTAATATTGTCAGTCTCATACATATTATCTCATTTCAAATACTCTGCTAATTACCGAATTCACTTTTCAAATTTCTGGAAATATGGAGGATTTCGATAACATATATGTAACTGTCACAGGCGTTTCCCAGATGGGAATACAGAGGCCAAAACTACAGTGACATTAACAGTGGCGTCAGTCTCAGTGAAGAAACACACACGAGGAAAGGTGAGCTCAACTGGCTAGAATTACAAATTACAGATGAGCTGGTTCGATGGGTGGAGCATGACTGCTGAAGGTTTTCACCGTGAACAGTAACAGGGTATGTGAGGATCTGAATTTGAATTGCCAAAGGAAAGTAAATGTGTAGGGCAGAGACCTGAAGACAGCTCACTTTGTCAACACACAACAGGAAATCAGAAGACTTTGTTACCAGCGTTGGTGAAAACCAGAATACTGAGACTGAACAATATGATTCAACACCCTGCAGTACATTCAGATCAACATGGGACCAGATCCACACAAAGTGAAGAATACAGACACAGTAAACGTGGATCAAAACTATGTACAGCTGTTGCTGCTGGTCTTCAGTGGCTCTACGCTATCATTACATACATGCGACACATTCTAAGAGGAAGTGGCTACAAATGAAAGATAACAGTCTGTTATAAAAACAGTGTATCAATATTGTCAGTTCAATACATATTATCTCATTTCAAATACTCTGCGCACCACAACTTCACTTTTCAAGTTTCTGGAAATCTTGAAGATTTCGACAACATATATGTAACTGTCAAAGGCGTTCTCCAGATGGAATACAGAGGCCAAAACTACAGTGACATTAACAGTGGCTACTCTGCCTTCAGTGAAGAAACACACACGGAGAAAGGTAGGTTTTCAACTGCCTCAAATTACAAATTACAGATGAGCTGGTTCGATGGGTGGAGCATGACTGCTGAAGGTTTTCAACGTGAAACAGTGCACAGGGTATGTGGAGGATCTGAATTTGGAATTCAAAAGCGAAAGTAAATGTGTAGGGTGAGACCTGAAGACAGCTCACTTTGTCAACACACAACCAGAAATCAGGAAGATTTGTTACCAGTGTTGGTGAAACCAGAATACTGAGATCAGGAACAACATGATTCAACACCCTGCAGTGTACATTCAGATCAACATGGGGACCAGATCCACAAAGTGAAGAATACAGACATGTTAAACGTGATCAAAACTGCAACAGCTGTTGCTGCTTTGGCCTCAGTGGCTCTACGCTATCATTACATACATGCGTGACACATTCTTTCTAAGAGGAAGTGGCTACAAAATGAAAAAGACAAATAGTCTGTAATAAAAACAGTGTATCAATATTGTCAGTCTAATACATATTATCTCATTTCAAATACCTGCGCACCACTTAATTCACTTTTTCAAATTTCTGGAAATATGGAGGATTACAACATATATGTAACTGTCACAAGGCGCTTCCAGATGGAATACAGAGGCAAAAACTACAGTGACATTACAGTGGCGCTCGCTCTCAGTGAAGAAACACACACGGAGAGTGTAGAGCTCAACTGGCCAGGAATTACAAATTACAGATGAGCTTTGTTCGATGGGGTGGAGCATGACTGCTGAAGGTTTTCAACGTGGAAACAGTAACAGGTATAAGGATCTGAATTTGAAATTCAATGCTGAAAGTAAATGTGTAGAGACTTTGAAGACAGCTCACTTTGTCAACACACAACAAGAAATCAGAAGACTTTGTTACCATCAAGCAGAACCCAGAATACTGAGATCAGGGAACACATGATTCAACACCCTGCAGTGTACATTCAGATCAACATGGGACCAGATCCCACACAAAGTGAAGAATACGGACATGTTAAAACGTGGATTAAAACTGCGACAGCTGTTGCTGCCGGTCTTCAGTGGCTCTACGCTATCATTACATTAAGCATGTGTGACACATTCTTCTAAGAGGAAGTGGAAACCAATGAAAGACAAATAGTCTGTAATACAAAAACAGTGTATCAATATTGTCAGTCTAATACATATTATCTCATTTCAAATACTCTACACTACTAATTCACTTTTCAAATTTCTGGAAATCTGAGGATTTCGACAATATATATGTAACTGTCACAGGCTGCTTCCAGATGGAATACAGAGGCCAAAACTACAGTGACATTAACAGTGGCGCTGGTTTCTAGTGAAGAAACACAACGAAGAAAGGTAGAGCCCAACTGGCTCAAATTACAAATTACAGATGAGCTGGTTCGGGATGGGTGGAGCATGACTGCTATCTGCCTCATCCAAGTATGTGGAGTCCTACCAGCTAGCTAAATCCCAAGAAAAACGTGGAATAAAGACGGAAAATATGGAGAACTTGTGTCATCCTTTTTAAATCCCTTCTGCTTCACTAAATGTCCCTTAATTTATGTGCTTGAACACAAGTGGTTTCTGTGGAACACCCCTGAAAATGGACGTTGATTTAAATGTAGGTGGTTTTGTGAGAGTCGAAAAAGTACATTGAAATTCCCTGCTGAACTCTGGCGCAGTTGACAACTTTAAGGACAATGGCTTAGTTAGGGTGCTTCACATTTCAACTGTTGAACACATCACGTCTCTCCAGGTGGATGGCCAAGCACAAGGATCAGGCTGCTGTCCACAACTACAACTAAATCAAATGAGAATGAAACACGGATTTGATTTGCATAACACTTGTGTCTTCTTCTTCATGTCTTCTTCACTTGAGTAAAACGACGTTTATTGTATGTGCTGTATTGTGTTTGAGCAAAACTGGTTTCTGTGGCACATTTCTGAAAACGGACTCTGATTTAATCGGATGTGTTTTTGTCAGTGTCCAAAAGTGCAATGACATGAGTCTGCCTTCAGTGTAGAAACACAAACAGAGAAAAAACTGGCTCAAATTACAAATTACAAATGAACTGATTAGATGTCAGAACGTCACAGGTGCTGCGATTCAACCTGAAACAGACACAGGGTTAGTGATGTTGTGTAATTGAATTAAAAGCTGAAAGTAAATGTGTAGGGTGAAACCTGAAGACAGCTCACTTTGTAAACACACAACTAGAAATCAGAAGACTTTGTTACCAGCGTTGGTGAAACCAGAATACTTAGATCAGGAACAACATGATTCAACACCCTGCAGTGTACATTCAGATCAACATGGGACCAGATCCCACACAAAGTGAAGAATACAGACATGTAAATACGTGGATCAAAACTGCGACAGCTGTTGTTACCGGTCTTCAGTGTGTCTACACTATCATTACATACATACGTGATACTTTCTTCTAAGAGCAAGTGGCTAAAATGAAAGACAACAGTCTGTAATAAAAACAGTGTATCAATATTGTCAGTCTAATACAAATGATCTAATTTCAAATACTGTCTTTGCAACGAATTAAATTTTTAAATGTCTGGAAATCTTGAGAACTTTGACAACATATATGAAACTGACAGGCGTTAACAAGATACAATACAGAGGCCTTATGTGGGATCTCCTTAAAAGGCCTATCCTCAGAAGTCAAGTACAAGCCCAAAACCCGGGACACCATGGCGAATCTGGAAAGGATGTTAGGGTGCTTCAAATTCCAACTCTTGGACGCATCACGCCTCTCCAGGTGGATGGCCAAGCACAAGGTTCAGGCAAGGGTGTCAACAACTACAACTAAATCAAATTAAAATAAAAGATGGTTTTGATTTGCTTAACACTTGTGTCTTCTTCTTCATGTCTTCTTCACTTGAGTACAATGACGTTTATTGTATGTGCTATATTTTGCTTGAGCAAAACTGGTTTCTGTGGCACACTTCCAAAAACGGACACTGATTTATTCGGATGTGTTTTTGTCAACATCCAAAACTACAATGACATTAACAGTGGAATCTGTCTTCAGTGAAAAAACACACACGGGGAAGGTTAGAGCTCAACTGGCTCAAATTACAAATTACAGATTAGCTGGTTTGATGGGTGGAGCATGACTGCAATAGGTTTTCAACGTGAAACAGTTGAAACAGCATATATGTTACTGTCACAGGCATTCTCCAGATGGAATACAGAGGCCTTACGTGGGATCTCCTTAAATGGCCTATCTACAAGCTCACAGCCCGGGACACCATGGCGACACTGAAAGTGACAATCTCCTTGGTCCTGTTGATCAACAACAGGATCAGGGAGCAACGGCCATCATGAGTCATGCCGAAGGTTTCCACTCTTCGTTCACTGAGACAACTTCCCCTCTAGCTCTTCCAGAATCTGAGTCCATGCAGTTTGGGGGATCATACCTCACAGCCCAGAATCACAAGCATTGGACCTGCCCAGGGCTCAGTGGGAGGAGAGAATTCTTCATGTCTGCTAGTTGCTCTTACCCAGGGAGGCAGGCCATCTTTGAGTCTGGCTTCTGAGCCAGGGGCATGGCGTCTTCACCACCACTTGTAGGACTGCCTGCATGCATGCATTGGGGAATCCCTCGCCGACAGCATCAGCCCTGGCCGTGGCTGCGGCTGGGCCCAGGACCGCTTGCGCTTATTTGTCAGCCTGAGTGATGGTCTATTTGATTTAGGTGACTGAAAGTTTACTGCATGCCCTGAGACCTCTTTTGAGCAACATAGTTTTTTCTTCTGACAAAATTGAATATCTTTACATTATTCACATTTTACATGAAAAACAGCCAGAGCTCATGTAACACTTCTGATGTAAATAAACTGCATTATCCAAGTTTGTGGAGTTCTACCAGCTAGCAAAACCCCAAGAAAAAAGAGGAATTAAGATTGAAAATATTGAACACTTGTGTCTTCCTTTTTAAATGAAATTAGCTTCATCTGCCTCACTAAATGACCCTTGCTTTATGTACTTGAACATCAGTGGTTTCTGTGGCACACCCCTAAAAATGGACATTGATTTAAATGTAGGTGGTTTTGTGAGAGTCGATAACTACTTTGAAATTCCCTGCTGAACTCTGGCGCAGATGACAACTTTTTGGACAAATGCTTAGTTAGGGTGCTTCAAATTCCAACTCTTGGACGCATCACGCCTCTCCAGGTGGACGGCCAAGCACAAGGATCAGGCCAGGTGTCACCAACCACAACTAAACCAAAAAAGAATGAAACACGGATTTAATTTGTATAACACTTCTGTCTTCCTCTTTATGTCTTCTTCACTTGAGAAACATACGTTTATTGGATGTGCTGTATTGTGCTTGAGCAAAACTGGTTTCTGTGGCACACTTCCGAAAACGGACACTGATTTAATCGGATGTGTTTTTGTCAACGTCCAAAACTACAGTGACAGTAACAGTGGAGTCTGCCTTCAGTGAAGAAACACACACAGAGAAAGTTAGAGCTCAACTGGCTCAAATTACAAATTACAGATGAGCTGGTTCGAAGGGTGGAGCATGACTGCTGAAGGTTTTCAACGTGAAAAAGTTACAGGGTATGTGAGGATCTGAATTTGAATTCAAAGCTGGGTAGATGGGTAGAGCGTCACAGGTGCTGCGATTCAACCTGAAATAGTTACAGGGTATGTGAGGATCTGAATTTGAATTCAAAGCTGAAAGTAAATGTGTAGGGTGAAATCTGAAGACTGCTCACTCTGTCAACACACAACTAAAAATCAGAAGAATTTGTTACCAGCATTGGTGAAACCAGAATACTGAGATCAGGAACAACATGATTCAACACCCTGCAGTGTTGTTATCGGTCTTCAGTGTGTCTGCGCTATCATTAAATACATGAGTGATACGTTCTTCTAAGAGCACGTGGCTAAAATGAAAGACAATAGTCTGTAATAAAAACAGTGTATCAATATTGTCAGTCTAATACAAATGATTTCATTTCAAATACTGTGTGTGCAACGAATTCAATTTTCAAATTTCTGGAAATCTTGAAGATTTTGACATCATATATGAAACTGTCACAGGCGTTCTCCAGATGGAATACAGAGGCCTTATGTGGGATCTTTTTAAACGGCCTATCCTCAGAAGTCAAGTACAAGCTCAAAGCCCGGGACACCATGGCGAATCTGGAAAGGACAATCTCTTTGATACTGCCGATCAACAACAGGATCAGGGAACAACGGTCATCATGAGTCATTCTGAGGGTTCCCACTCCTCGTTCACTGAGTCATCTTTCCTTCTAGAATCTTTTAGAATCTCTTTTACAGAATCTGAGCACTTGCAGTTTGGGGGAACCCACCTCACTGCCCAGGATCACAAGCATTGGGCCTGCACAGGGCTCAAGGGGAGCCGGGAATACTTCATGTCTGGTAGTTGCTCCCACCCATGGAGACCGGGCTTCTTTTAGTCTGGATTCTTAGCCAGGGGCATGGCGTCTTCACCACCACTGTGCTTGCAGGACTGCCTCAATGCGTGCATTGGGGAATCCCTCGCCGCCTGCGTCAGCCCTGGACATGGCTGCGGCTTGGCCCAGGACCGCTTGCGCTTTTGTGTCAGCTTGAGTGATGCTCAGGTCTGTTTGATTTAGGTGATTCAACTTTTACTGCACGCCCTGGGACCTCTTTTGAGCAAAATAGTGTGTTCTTCTGACAAAATTGAATATCTTCACATTATTCACATTTTACATGAAAAAGAGCCAGAACTCATGTAATATTTGTAATGTAAATAAACTGCATTATCCAAGTTTGTGGAGTTCTACCAGCTAGCTAAACCCCAAGAAAAATGAGGAATAAAGATTGAAAATATTTAACTCTTGTGTCTTCCTTATTAAAAGGCATTTGTTTCTTGTGCCTCACTAAATGATCCTTACTGATAAGTGGTTTCTGTGGCACACCCCTAAAAATGGACGTTGATTTAAACGTAGGTGGTTTTGTGAGAGTCGAAAACTACACTGAAATTCCCTTTTGCACTCTGGCGCAGTTGACAACTTTATGGACAAATGCTTAGTTAGGGTGCTTCATATTCCAACTGTTGGACACATCATGCCTCTCCAGGTGGACGGCCAAGCACAAGGATTAGGCAAGGGTGTCCACAACCACAACTAAACCAAAGGAGAATGAAACACGGATTTAATTTGTATAACAATTGTGTATTCCTCTTTATGTCTTCTTCACTTGAGAAACATACGTTTATTGTATGTGCTGTATTGTGCTTGAGCAAAACTGATTTCTGTGGCACACTTCCGAAAACAGACGCTGATTTAATTGGATGTGTTTTTGTCAACGTCCAAAACTACAGTGACATCTACAGTGGAGTCTGCCTTCCGTGAAGAAACACACGCGGAGAAAGTTAGAGCTCAACTGGCTCAAATTACAAATTACAGATGAGCTGGTTCGATGGGTGGAGCATGACTGCTGAAGGTTTTCAACGTGAAACAGTTACAGGGTATGTGAGGATCTGAATTTGAATTCAAAGCTGAAAGTAAATGTGTAGGGTGAAACCTGAAGACAGCTCACTCTGTCAACACACAACTAGAAATCAGAAGATTTTGTTACCTGCGTTGGTGAAACCAGAGTACTGAGATCAGGAAGAACATGATTCAACACCATGCAGTGCACATTCAGATCAACATGGGACCAGATCCCACACAAAGAATACAGACATTTATGTAAAACAATGATCAAAACTGGGACAGCTGTTGTTGCCGGTCTTCTGTGTCTCTGCACTATCATTACGTACGTATGTGATACATTCTTCTTAAAGGAAGTTTCTAAAAAGGTAAGACAACTTTCTATAATAATAGCAGTTGTCCTACATTGCCAATCTTTATGATATTCAATGCTTTGCAAGCAACAAAAGTCATATTTCAAATTTCAGAGGATTGTGACATTGTCCAGAACACATAATATATTAAAAACACTCCAATTTAAAAGATTATATTCTCAGGACAAGTGCCTAAGGAAATGAGTGAGTGTTTTAAGACAAAAAACGTAGTCTGCTATGAAACCAGTTCAACGTCATCACCTTTTACTTCATGTCTCATCCTGAGATCTCTTTTGAGCATGTTTGTTCTTCTGAAAAAAATTTAATATCTTCACATTATTCACATTTTACATAAAAAAGAACCAGAACTCATTTTACTTTTGTAACTTTTGTATCCTGCATCATCCAAGCTGGCGGAGTCCAACCCACTGACTGAATGCTATGAAAAATGATGAATAAAGATTGAAAAGATTGAAAAAGAAGAATACTTGTGTCTTCTTTTTTTGTTTTGCTTGAGCAAAAAGATGCCTTACTGTATGTACTTGAGTGCGAATGGTTTATGTGGCACACTTCTGAAATAGATTTGCTGGTTTAATTGCATGTGCCTTTGTGAGTGTATGAAACTATCGCTACATGAGAAATGGAATCTATCTTCAGTGAAGAAACAAACAGGGAAGGAGCTAGAGCCTAACTGGCTCAAATTAAGCCTACAAATGAGCTGGTTAAATGTGTGGAGCATCTAAATGTGTGGACACCCTCCTGAAGAGAGTTGAGAGAAGGCATCAGACCAAGAGCTGGCACCAATGGGGAGTGCCTTCCTCAAGGAGGGGAGTGCCAGTGGATGGGAACACTACAGATAAAGACACGGGTGACACTTCAGACTCTTTAACACATGGTGAAGGGGTAAGTCAGTGGGAACAGCAGAACAACCAGGGTCCAGTGATGGCTGAGTCTCAGGTGCAAGCTCTACAGGGACTGGCAGCAAAGCTGTGGATGGCGGTGGTCTAGTGAGTAGATACTTGCCTATGGTCCTATGGCTCAAGAGGTCCCAGGTTTGAATCCCACCTCTGGCACTACCACCACTGGGTCCCTGAATAAGACCCTTAACCCTGAATTGCTCCATTGCTCCCTGTAATTAGGAGTTGGATAAGAGCGTCTGCTAAATGCTGTAAATGTAAATGCAAAGCTGGTACTCCTCCAGGACAGCTGAAAAGAAATCAGGCAGCCTGGCTAAGACAGAGCAACAAGTGTTTACATCCAACATGAAAACCAAACCACAATTTCACATAGTGACAAACAAGGACTGACAGCTGTGCCCTAACTCATGGAATTGTAAATCATTTCAAAGCTGAAAACAAACTTTGTATTGTGTAAAACCTAGTCACCTCTTCACCTCTTCAACACACGAAATCAGAAGACCAAGTAACTAGCTTTGAAAAAACAAGAATAGTCTGATCACAGTCTGACTATTCTCTACAGTATTATGTATTACAGTATTATGGAGTCTACCTTCAGTGCAGAAACACACATGGAAGGAGTTGGAGCACAACAAAATCAAATTACAAATTACTGCCAAAGAACTGGTTAGATAAAAGTGGAAGTGACAACCCTTGTCATTGCAAGGTCACAGCACAGCACACGTGAACCACAATGAAACTGGACCTCTGAGGGAATCAAACCCACAATCTTCTGATGCAGGGGCAACTCCCTAACCATTAGGCCACCGCTGCCCCAAACTCTGCTCCGGGTGAGGCATAAACTCACAACCTCGGCATTGCTCACTTGTACTGCTGTAAAAGTACCACACGCTAACCGATTGCGCCACTGGAGCATGGGTGGGTGGAGCAAAAATCGGCTTCACCAGGGCATTAATACACCCAACAATGCAGACGTAAAAAAAACTGTTGCTGTCAGTCTTCAGTATTTCTACAGAGTTATCACTCACATGCATGATCATTTATTTGAAAAAGAATGAGCAAAAAAAAAGACAAAAGACATGTCCAAACCAATACAACCTTGCTTCTCTAACTTTGTCAGCAAAATGTCTAATTAGCTGTCCCTCTAATATGTCACACCCAACAAAAATCTCAGCAGCTTTAAATCTGACACCTCCAGCTCTGCTTCCTGTCTTTTTGTCAGTGCCACCGTCTCCAACCCATACAACTTAGCTAGGGACTCCTGTCTAACCTTGGACTCATGTCCATTACCATTGCAAATAAGAATGGGTTTAGCACTTATCCTTGATGTAATCCAACCGCTACCTTAAATGCATCTGTCACTCCTACTTTAGATCTCACCACTGTCAGCCTGCCCTCATACATATCCAGGACTACTTTCACATACCTCTCTGCAACACCTGATTTCCTCATACAAAACTACAACTTCTCTCTAGTCACCCTGTCATATGATTTCTCCAAGTCCACAAAGGCACAATGCATATCCTCCCTCACTGTACTTCTCCATCAACACCCTCAGAGCAAATCCTGAATCTGTATTGCTCTTTCTTGGCATGAAACCATACTGCTGTTCACTAATTATCACCACTTTTCTTGACCTAGCTTCCACTACTCTTTCCCATAACTTCATGATGTGGCTGATCAACTTTATCCCTCTGTAGTAACTACAGCTCTGTGCATCACCCTTATTTTTAAAACTCTGTACACCTGAGTACTCCTCAGGCATCCTCTCAATTTCCAAGATTCTGTTAAACAATCTGGTCAGAAACTCCACTGCCATCTCTTCTAAACAACTCCATGCTTCCACTGGTATGGAAGCATTGACACTCAGCAGACCCTGTTCAGTTGTGAGTACGTATCCATTTCTATCATTAATTGCCCTGACCTGCTGCACATCTTCCCCAGCTCTGTCTCTCTGTCTAGCAAATCAATATAGGTGCTTTTCTCCTTCCCCACTGCTTTCTCCACCCTGTACTTCATCTCCTTGTACTGTTACTTTCTTCAACTACCTGACTCTCCCATGTCTTCTTTGCTTGCCTCTTCTTCTGTATACACTCCTGGACTTCTGGGTTCCACCACCAGGTTTCTTTATCCTCCTTCTTCATTCCAGATGTCACACCAAGTACCTTTCTAGTTATCTGCCTTACCAATTCTGCAGTAGTTTCCCAGCAATCCAGTAGCTCTTCAACACCTCCCAGTGCACGTGTTAACTCCTGCCTGAATTCCACCATGCAGTTCTCCTTCTTCAGCTTCCACTACTTGATCCTCAACTCTATCCCCACTTTCCTCCTCTTCTTGGCCTCCAGAATCATTCTACAGACCACCATCCTATGCTGTTTAGCTACACTCCCCACCCTCTTCACCTCCAAAACATTCTCCACATGCTCTTCCATCAGGATAACACCTACCCCATTCCTCCTTCCATCCACACCATGGTAAAGCAATTAAAATCCTCCTCCAATACACCTGGACTTACTACCCTTCCATGTAGTCTCCTGCACACAAAAAATATCAACCTTCCTTCTCTCCATCATATCAGCTAGTTCTCTACCTTTACCCTCCATGCTGCTGACATTTAAAGTTCCTACCCTCACTTCTACTCTTCTCCACTTCCTTCTCTCCTCCTTCCTCTGGACATGCCTTCCTCATCTTTTTCTTCTTCTCCTTTGGCCAACAGTAGTCCAATTTCCACCAGCACTCTGTAGGCTAACAGCACTGGTGGCGGTCATTGTTAAACTGGGCCTCGACTGATCCAGTATGGAAGTCTGTTTCGTTTTCTGCATATTGATTTGGCAAAAGTTTTACACCATATGTCCTTCTGGACGTAACCCTCCCCATTTATTCGGGCTTGGAACCGGCGTGTAGATGAAAATCTAGACAGATCTAGTGGACATTAAAACTATGATCAAAAGCATGATGCAGAGAGGTTAATTAATTTATAAAATGTGTCATTGTTGAAAATAATAGCAAGATGGCAGGGTGACAAACTATGTAAAAGTTATATTTAAAACACAAGTTTGTGACAAAAACATAATTACTTCAATCTGTAGAGTAGATGTCACTCTGTGATTGATTTAGTGTGCCTGTCATATCTCGTCACGGTACCTTCATTCTACATAAAGATGCCACAGAGTGAAGACCGTGTGCGACATCTTTATTGGTTTCCTCCCTTTTCAGGTAATAAGAAACATCTATAAGTTGCAAAAGTGTGACAAGTTAGTGAATGTTGAGTTTGGTTGAATATGTTAGTTTTTTTCAAGTGTTTCTGATAATTGTGTTCAGAAAATAACCATTTGACGCACAGGTTAGCATTTAGCTAGTACGAACGGTACAACGTATTTCCTATGGAATGATGAGTGAAAGCATGTGTTTGTCACATGTCTCAAGTACCAATTAACAGAAGGATACAAAGATAAAAAGGTGATTAATGTGATTCACTGGACTTCAGTGATGTTCAGATGCACATTTTGTGTATGAGTGACAGAATTTCATGGACTGAAAGGATTTAAATGCAGACTGCAACTGAAATTGGATAGAATGTCAGAAGATAATTACTCTGTACGTGTGTTGGTTCTATGTTTACCTGTATGTTTTTCTACAAGGATTCTACATAAAGATGCCACAGTATGAAGACCATGTGCGACATCTTTATTGGATTCCTCCCAAACCAATAAAGACAGTCTTATTGGTTTCCTCCCAAGAAATACACTGACTTGTGCATCCCTGGTGGCTGGGTGATTGTCGAGAACATATATACTAACAAAAATGCTTTACCTAATATGATCATTTTCTGTTGCATGATGAAAAGCCTAAAAAGATCAGTCTGTTACAAAACCAGATATCACATTTTCCCTGAGCTCTAGTGTGAGCTTATTTTTCTCTCAAAATTAAGTATTTATATTCTCATTTTACATAAAAACACAGAACTTCATTTTTTTCTGTAACTTGAATTACCAGCACTGTTCCAAGGAGACTGATATGAATAAAGAGTGAAACTTGATTTTGTTCATTTGGGCTTTGTGCTCCTTTGTGTTTCTTTTCCTTTTACTAACAGACACTCCAGGTGCTCCAGTACCTTGGACTCAAACGGCACTCTATTGTTGGTTTTAGTGCACAGCACAGACCAGCAACCATGAAATGATTAATTAATTCATAAACACACCAATTAATTTAGGATTAAATAGCCTTTTTCTATAGATATTTATGTGTTTAAAAATGTATGTGTTGTAATTAACTTAAACACATTCATTGAAGATGATTAATGTGTTTTATGAATTTACATTTAAATTTTTTATGTCTTCATATATAAATTTTTGTTATTGTCACTCACCAAACTCCATATAAAAGCAAGAAATGTAGTTGAAAGTTGTGGATCTAAAATAAGTGCTTAAAAATGCATTGAATGCATTTTTAGAATGTATTTGAATACAACAAGAACACAATTAACTTCTGTAACCAACAGCAATATCACAGTTTGTGTCTTTCCTATGTGCTCTCTATTTCCATTCATTCACCAAAGAAACTCTGGAGCTTCTTGAGAACAACAGGCTTAAAAAACATCACTCACAAAAAAAATTTAAATTTCCAAGAAAATGTAGAGCTGAAAAAAAAAATGTGTTGAGTAAAATCTTTTCAGATCTGGAAGGTCGAGGTCGTCATCAGTGAAGGTGAAAACCTTGTGTTTTCCAGATGTTTAATAGCACACTCTTTGCAGCTATTATAGCTTCATGTACTCTTCTTACTAAAAGATGGTGAAGTTTACATTTGAATGTTTGTCCATTCAATCAAAAGAGCATTTGTGGGGTCAAGCACTGACACTGGAAAAGAACACATTGTTCACAATTAATGTTACAATTACTCAAAAGTATTAAACAGATCTGCAGTCAGGACCTACTGTTTATTCTGGTAGGTCCACGAGGCTACTAGTTCATTCCAGCAAACGTGATTTCACTTCTCCATGCCATTGAAAGCATGTTCTTATGCTTTCAGCCTCTACATTTAACCCGTACAGCGTCCAGGGAGCAGTAATGGAGACAGGACCTTGCTCAAGTGTTGGATTCTCCGATTGAAAACCGAGGTTCGAAGAGACAGTGATGAGGCGAAGAGGCCTTTGAAGCTTGCAAGTTTCATTAACAGAAGAGTAACAAAGTTCTTACAGGTTGTTCAAGAGACCAGTCATTGTTTCTCTCTCTGTGTTGAATCCTCTCTACCTTGCACAGTTCAGAGTGTGCCTTTTTATCTATCCCCCTGAGAGCTCCAAGGCCTCCTGATCTAAGAATATGGCCTTGTTTGGGTGTTTTTGATTTGCTAAGAAAGTGTTACTCAGAAGAGAGTAGAGAAAATGGAGGTACAGTTGGTAATAGGTGGGTTTAGAGTGACCTGAAGGAATGGCACCTCAGGGCAACATTCTGGTCTCAGATTCAATCTCACAACCTTCCAATCCTAGGGCCAACTCCCTAACCACTGGCCCACTGCTGGTATCTCTAAATTTGTTTCTTTTTTTTCCTTTCAAACATAACTTTGATGGCTGTATCTAAAGAGTTTTTCATCAGTAACATGGAGTTCATGATATTACAGAGAAAATTTTAAGAACAGCATGTGTAGATTTCATTTATTGTTTTCTCTTCCCAATTGTAATTCATGTAAATCACATAAATGAGCTCATGGCAACAATTTTCGAGCACATGTCATTATATATACAGAACTGTGCAAAGGTTTTAAGCAGGTGTGGAAAAAATGCAGTAAACAAAGAATGCTTTCAAAAATGAAAGCATCAATTCTTCTAGGTACACTTGCGCACAGTTTTTGAAGGAACTCAGCTGGTAGGTTGTTCCAAACATCTTGAAGAACTAACCACAGATCTTCTGTGGATGTAGGCTTCCTCACATCCTTCTGTCTCTTCATGTAATCCAGACACACTGGATGATGTTGAGATCAGGGCTCTGTGGGGGCCAGAAGAACTGATGCTGGTTTGAAGGCAAAAGGTAGTAACACCAAATATTGATTTAATTAAATTTTTTTTTTTGTTCGCTCACTTTGCATTTTGTAAATTGATAAAAATAAACAATCATTATTTATATTTCTGAAAGCATTCTTTGTTTACAGCATTTTTTCACACCTGCCTAAAACATGGCTCCACATTTGCTGCTGTAACGATCCGGCGCCAGTAGAAGGCACCCTGCTCTGATTGTGCACACCTGGGCTTGGGTGCCAGGTGTGTCTCATTGGGGGCTGGCGTTATAAGCCCCAGTGAATCGGAGCAGGGCACTGGTCATTCTGTGTGAGCACGTTTGTGATTATTCATGTTATGTTCTACACTGGTTCTGTATAATATGTTTAGCTTTGAGTTCTGTGCACGTTATCAGTCAATAAAGTCCAGTACGAAGCTCTCGGGCTCTGCGTTGGCGTCCAGCCCTCAACACCACACCGTGACAGCTGCTGCCCAGTCCCTGTTCAACTCTACACATACAGATTAGCACGGCATGGCCTACAAACTACCTGCCCACCAGCAGATGGTGTTGTTGCATCAAGTCACAAAATGGTGGCTTCTACCAGACATGCTCACAAAGGAAAGAGCAGTGAAACAGATTGTCCTGCAGACTGCCCTTCAAGAACTGCATAAAGTTATCAGGTACAAAAACTTCAATTCTATTAAAGACAAGGTCAAAAGTATGAAAAGACAAGGTGTCGGACAACTGGGAACAGATTTCCTTTTACAGAATAAATGGCGATTCTGAGCCGAGGCCTTGTAGGTAGAGCTTTCTCACCAACACCTGCTCTAAGTCCAACAGTTCCTATCAGAAACCCATTCCAGTTAAGTCTTAAACTCAGGTCACAGACTGGGTTTGGATATGTCATGGCTGTACTGGAAATGCCCTGTGGAGATAAAGAAAATAAAGAATGATCTTCCTGTACATCCTGCCTGTACACTTTCTGACAAAAGTGATTCCAGAACCAGAAAAACAAATGGAGAAAATGACCAACCTAGGGAGAGAAAGCATGCTGTCAATGTCTGTTGGTGAGCAACCTGGAAAATTATTTCATTTCAGTATTTCATAACATTAAAACTTATCAATAACTGATCAAACTGATCGATCACCACAATAGACCACTGAAAGCTTAAGTGAATAACACTATCTTCTCACAATGGCATCTGCCAAGAGGTGAGAGTACATCAAAAGTCATTTAAAGTTATTGCTGATTTGCTGGAAGCAGGTAATATGGGCAAGCAGAGGGATCTCAGAGACTATGAGAAGTGTCACATGGCTTGATTGCTTGATCAGAGCATCTCGAAAACATCAGATCTTGTAGGGTGTTCCTGTTATGCAGTGGTAGGTATCTACCAGAAACGGTCCAAGAAAGTACAACTGATCAACCCTCTGAAACGCCCTCAAGGTCTAAACTGATTAAACCAAGACTGTTTATGGGAATATACTACAATCAAACAACTCATCATTTTTTTCTTAATGTTCTCAATTCACACCAAATCTTTGTGAACGTCCAGGGCTTGTGCATGGAAACAGTGCTTCAAATAAAAGGTACAAATACCTGGGTGTCCACAGCAATAACAAACTGGACTGGTCCACAAACACAAATGCTCTGTACAAAAAGGGCCTCAGTCGTCTTCACCTGCTAAGGCAGTTGAGGTCCTTTGGGGTGAACAGGAATCTTCTGAGGTCCTTCTATGACACTCTGGTAGCGTCTGCTGTTTTTTATGTTGTGGTCTGCTGGTGTGGTAGAATCACAGGGAGGGACAGAGGGAAACTAAATAAACTGGTCAAGAGGGCCAGCTCTGTCCTGGACTGTCCACTGAAATCCATCGAGCAGGTAGGGGAGGAGAGGATCCAAACTAACATCCATCATGGACAACACCTGCCACCCCCTACACGAGACTGTATGAGCACTGAGCAGCTCGTTCAGCAGCAGACTCTTACACCCGCAGTGTAAGAAGGAACGCAACCGCAGGTCATTCTTACCTGGTCTTACGGGTCTTACAGGACTCTTTAACAAGAAAGAACAGAAAGAAAGAGAGAATATATAAAAACAAATCAAAAAGATATATAAAGATATCCATATATATATATATATATATATCCATATACA
>CM029384.1:16866054-16884281 GCA_017165825.1 Hepsetus odoe
CAAATTCAGATCCTCACATACCCTGTTACTGTTTCACGTTGAAAACCTTCAGCAGTCATGCTCCACCCATCGAACCAGCTCATCTGTAATTTGTAATTTGAGCCAGTTGAGCTCTACCTTTCTCCGTGTGTGTTTCTTCACTGAAGGCAGACGCCACTGTTAATGTCACTGTAGTTTTGGCCTCTGTATTCCATCTGGAGAACGCCTTTGACAGTTACATATATGTTGTCGAAATCTTCAAGATTTCCAGAAACTTGAAAAGTGAATTTGTGGTGCGCAGAGTATTTGAAATGAGATAATATGTATTAGACTGACAATATTGATACACTGTTTTTATAACAGACTGGTCTTTCATTTGCAGCCACTTCCTCTCTTAGAAGAAAGTATCACGTATGTATGTAATGATAGTGTAGACACACTGAAGACCGGTAACAACAGCTGTCGCAGTTTTGATCCACGTTTTTACATCTCTATATTCTTTCACTTGTGGGATCTGGTCCCATGTTGGATCTGAATGTACACTGCAGTGTTGAATCATGTTGTTCCTGATCTCAGTATTCTGGTTTCACCAACGCTGGTAACAAAAAGTCTTCACTTAGTTGTGTGTTGACAAAGGAGCTGTCTTCAGGTCTCACCACACATTTACTTCCGCGAATTCAAATTCAGATCCTCACATACCTGTTACCAGAACATCACGTTGAAAACCTTCAGCAGTCATGCTCCACCCATCGAACCAGCTCATCTGTAATTTGTAATTTGAGCCAGTTGATTTCTACCTTTCTCCGTGTGTGTTTCTTCACTGAAGGCAGACGCCACTGTTAATGTCACTACAGAATGGCCTCTGGTTCCATCTCCCGGAGAACGCCAGACAGTTACATATGTTGTCGAAATCCTCCAGATTTCCAGAAATTTGAAAAGTGAATTCGTGGTGCGCAGAGTATTTGAAATGAGATAATATGTATTAGACTGACAATATTGATACACTGTTTTTATTACAGATCATTGTCTTCATTTGTAGCCACTTCCTCTTGTGAAGAATGTCACATGTATGTAATGATATGTAGAGTCACTGAAGACCGCAGCAACAGCTGTTGCAGTTCTTGATCCACGTTTCTTAACATGTCTGTATTTCACTTGTGTGGGATCTGGTCCCATGTTGATCTGAATGTGCACTGCATGGTGTTGAATCATGTTCTTCCTGATCTCAGTACTCTGGTTTCACCAACGCAGGTAACAAAGTCTTGATTTCTAGTTGTGTTGACAAAGTGAGCTGTCTTCAGGTCTCACCTCTACACATTTACTTTCCATGAATTCAAATCAGATCCTCACATACCCTAACATTGTTTCACGTTGAAAACCTACAGCAGTCATGCTCCACCCATCGAACCAGCTCATCTGTAATTTGTAATTTGAGCCAGTTGAGCTCTACCTTTTCCGTGTGTTTCTTCACTGAAGGCAGATCACTGTTAATGTCACTGTAGTTTTGGTCTCTGTATTCCATCTGGAGAACGACTGTGACAGTTACATATATGTTGTCGAAATCCTCCAGATTTCCAGAAATTTGAAAAGTGAATTCGTGGTGCAGCTAGAGTATTTGAAATGAGATAATATGTATTAGGGACTGACAATGTTGATATTAATTGTTTTTATTACAGACTGTTGTCTTCATTGGTTGCCACTTGCTCTTAGAAGAATGTGTCACGCATGTATGTAATGATAGTTGCCAGAGCCACTGAAGACCGGGCAGCAGCAACAGCTGTCGCATTTGATCCACGTTTTAACATGTCTGTATTCTTCACCTTGTGGGATCTGGTCCCATGTTATCTTGAATGTACACTGCAGGTGTTGAACATGTTGTTCCTGATCTCAGTATTCTGGTTTCACCAACTGGTAACAAAGTCTTCTTGATTTCTAGTTGTGTGTTGACAAAGTGAGCTGTCTTCAGGTCTCACCCTACACATTTCATTTCTCAGCTTTGAATTCAAATTCAGATCCTCACATAGCTGTCGCAGTTTTGATCCTGTCACACATGGGGTGTTTTGGGCACGCTAGAGGGCGCCTCTGTCACCTGTGTTGTGTTTTGGGCACGCTAGAGGGTGCTCTCTATCACACAGAAGGTATGTTACAGGACGTGTTATGGCTACGCTAGAGGGCGCTCTGTTCTGACTAAGCACACCTGAGCCCCTGCGGGCAGGTGTGCATCATTGGGGCTGACTATTTAAGACCCGATGAGTCAGAACAGAGCGCGGCTCATTAGGTAGGTCAAGCCTACGCCTAACAGGTGTTTTTGGTATGTGTCAACTTTGTGTCTATGACTAGGTATAGGTCACTTAGTAGATCACGGTGTATCTAGGTTAGACCAAAATCCTCAGCTCCCAGGGTTTCTATGTAGAAACTGCAGTCCTCGTCCCTGTTTCTTGTCTTTTTTGTCACTGTGCATAATAAACTTCTGTTCTGAACTTTTGGCTCTGAACTGGCGTCCATCTGGTACCCCGCCACCGTTACAGAAATGAGTCGCCAGTACCTGGACGTCACGATCCACGAGGGCAAGCAGGAGCGTGGTTAGGGCGTGCAGCGAAGTGCTGTCGAGCGGACGCTGCAGCTGATGAGGACCTGGGGGCCAGAGGCGTCTTCTCTGGACCTCCGCGAGCATCTGGACGGTGAGGAGTGGGTGCGAAGGACGCCGACGGCCACGGCAAGGGAGCTAGAGCGCCGTCTGAAGAGGACGATGTCGCTGTTCCCACTCGATATCATCCCAGACCCGAAGCCGCGAGGGATCGTTCACGCTTTGTTCCCGGATGTTGATCTCCAGCTAAGGCGCGCAGCGCCATCTCAACACGCTGGACCGTTGTGTTGCTTTTCCTCGTGACGCTGGCATGGAAGGCGGGCTGTTGGACGCCGGCGCGCGCAACGCGGAAGCACAACGCCAACCACGCCACAAGCGCCTCAATGCGGAAGCACAGCGCCAACCACGCCGCAAGCGCCTCAACGCGGAAGCACGGCTAACCGGGCGCCAAGACGCGTCAACGATTCTGTGTCCTCGTCGCACCGCGACGTTCGCGCCCCCGCGCTGCATCGCGACCGCCCGAAGCGCCCTCACACAGACCGCACTGCACGGAGCCCACCGAGAGGAATGCAAAGAAGGCCGCCCGCAACTAGAGAGGCGAGGCAGTGACGAAGAAGGCAGTTCCTAACATAGAGAGCAGGAGGATGGTGGAGACCACTTCCTGCCTCGTGCAACCGGGGAGGTCGACCAAGAAAGCCCTTTGCAGCAAGGAAAGCGGCATCAAGCAGTTGACCCCCAAAACCCAGCTCCAGCAGCCATCTGCTGGCACAGAAAGCAGAGAAGGAGCAGCCCCAGGTTAGTGGGCAAGTTTAAAAGGAAGTTCGGGTGTAAAGGAGAATTCGAACATGAGGCTGCTGTAACCATTCAGGCACAGGTGAGAAACACATAAACAGAAAGTACTACCTGAGGCTACGCTGGGCAGCCAAGACTGTTCAGCGATATTATAGAACAAGATATTATAGACAGAAATGAAGTCTTGAAGGAGAAAAAAGGGCTGTTGTTGTTCTACAAGCTGCATTCCGAGGGAGGAAGACCAGACAGACTCTGAAACTGAAGCACCAGGCTACAGTTACAGTATTTGCATAGGGCACACTGTGCTCGGGCACGACACTACACTCCAAAACAGACTGTTGTTGTAATCCAGTTGAGGTATCGTTCACACGGAAGCCAGAAAACAGAGAGGAGTTTTTGACATTGCACCGCTTGCAATGTTCCTGCAAGCCTGCTTCAGAGGTCAGAGGACCAGAAAGGCTGTGATCCTGCACCATCAGGCTTCGCTTCCTGATTCAGGCCATGCTCAGAAGACAGGAGGTAACAGTACCAGGCCATAAGGAGGTCAGCCATCTTCATTCAAAGACATTTTAGGTCCTACATCAGGGGCAAAAGCTTAACATGAAAGATTTCAGGTGCTGGAGAAAGTCAAATATACGCATCCAGGCAGCTTTTAGAGGTTATTTAGTGCGAAAATGTTAATGCTATGAACAAAGCTGCTGTCGCTATTCAGGTTGTTGGGAGTGCACCAGCGGGATCTGTTCTCAAGACGCCGCGCTGGGCAACAGTGGTCGTCAGAGGAGGTTCAGAAGGTGAGACCGGGACTTCAACAAGGACAGAGGTGTTGTAACATGCTGCACATGTGCTTGCAGTCAGTCAGGAGAGTGGAGCAGAAGTCAGTCAGAGTGGAGTGTTTCTTGTCTGTTTTGTCACTGTGCATAATAAACTTCTGTTCTGAACTCTTGGCTCTGAACTGGCATCTATCTGGTACCCCACCACCATTACAGATCCACGTTTTAACATGTCTGTATTCTTTCACTTAGGGATCTGGTCCCATGTCTGAATGCACTGCAGGGTGTTGAATCATGTTGTTCCTGGATTCAGTATTCTGGTTTCACCAACGCTGGTAACAAAGTCTTCTGATTTAGTTGTGTGTTGACAAAGTGAGCGTCTTCAGGTCTCACCCACACATTTACTTTCTCAGCTTTCTTGAATTGTACCAGACTCACATACCCTTGTAAATTGTTTCACGTTGAAAACCCTTCAGCAGTCATGCCCACCCATCAACCAGCTCATCCATAATTTGTAATGGAGCCAGTTGAGCTCTACCTTTCTCCTCGTAGTGTGTGTGTTTCTTCACTGAAGGCAGACGCCACTGTTAATGTCACTGTAGTTTTGGCCTCTGTATTCCATCTGGAGAACGCCTGTGACAGTTACATATATGTTGTCGAAATCCTCCAGATTTCCAGAAATTTGAAAAGTGAATTCGTGGTGCGCAGAGTATTTGAAATGAGATAATATGTATTAGACTGACAATGTTGATACACTGTTTTTATTACAGACTGTTGTCTTTCATTGGTTGCCACTTGCTCTTAGAAGAATGTGTCACACATGTATGTAATGATAGCGTAGAGCCACTGAAGACCTGCAGCAACAGTTGTCGCAGTTTTGAGCCACGTTTTCACATGTCTATATTCCTCACCTTGTGTGGGATCTGGTCCCATATTGATCTGAATGTATACTGCAGGGTGTTGAATCATGTTGTTCCTGATCTCAGTATTCTGGTTTCACCAACGCTGGTAACAAAGTCTTCTGATTTCTAGTTGTGTGTTGACAAAGTGAGCTGTCTTCAGGTCTCACCCTACACATTTACTTTCAGCTTTGAATTCAAATTCAGATCCTCACATACCCTGTAACTGTTTCACGTTAAAAACCTTCAGCAGTCATGCTCCACTCATCGAACCAGCTCATCTGTAATTTGTAATTTGAGCCAGTTGAGCTCTACCTTTCTCCGTGTGTGTTTCTTCACTGAAGAAACTTCACTGCGCCAGAGTTCAGCAGGGAATTTCAAGTTTTCGACTCTCACAAAACCACCTACATTTAAATCAACTTCCATTTTTAGAGGTGTGCCACAGAAACCACTTGTGTTCAAGCACTTTTCAGTAAGGATCATTTAGTGAAGCAGAAGAAACAACTGTCATTTAAAAAGGAAGACACAAGTGTTCAATATTTTCAATTATTATTAATCATTTTTCTTGGGTTTAAGCTAGCTGGTGGAACTCCACAAACTTGGATAATGCAGTTTATTTACATTACAAATGTTACATGAGTTCTTGCTCTTTTTCATTTAAAATGTGAATAATGTGAAGATATTCAATTTTGTCAGAAGAACAAACAATGTTGCTCAAAAGAGGTCTCAGGGCATGCAGATAAAGGTAAGTCACCTAAATCAAATAGACCATCACTCAGGCTCACACAAAAGTGCAAGCAGTCCTGGGCCCAGCCGCAGCCATGGCCAGGGCTGACGCTGTCAGCGAGGGATTCCGCAATGCACGCATCCAGGGAGTCTTGCAAGCACAGTCGTGGTGAAGATGCCAAGGACCTGGCTCAGAAGCCAGACTCAAATATGGCCTGCCTCCCTGGGTGGGAGCAGCTAGCAGACACAAAGAATTCCCAACTCCCATTGAGCCCTGTTCAGGCCCAATGCTTGTGATCCTGGGCAGTGAGGTAGGTTCCTCCAACCTGCATGGACTAAGATTCTGGAAAAGCTAGATGGGAAGATGACTCAGTGAACGAGGAGTGGGAACCTTTGGCATGACTCATGATGGTCGTTGCTCCCTGATCCTGTTGTTGATCGACAGGACCAAGGAGATTGTCACTTCCAGTTTTGCCATGGTGTCCCGGGCTGTGAGCTTCTACATGACTTCTGAGGATAGGCCGTTTAAGGAGATCCCACATAAGGGCTCTGTATTCCATCTGGAGAACGCCTGTGACAGTTTCATATATGATGTCAAAATCTTCAAGATTTCCAGAAATTTGAAAATTGAATTCATTGCACACACAGTATTTGAAATTAGATAATATGTATTAGATTGACAATATTGATCAAATATTTTTATTACAGACTGTTGTCTTTCATTTGTAGCCACTTGCTCTTAGAAGAAAGTATCACGTATGTATGTAATAATAGCGTAGACACACTGAAGACCGTTAACAACAGCTGTCGCAGGTTTGATCCACTTTTTTACATGTCTGTATTCTTCACTTTGTGTGGGATCTGGTCCCATGTTGATCTGAATGTACACTGCAGGGTGATGAATCATGTTGTTCCTGATCTCAGTATTCTGGTTTCACCAACGCTGGTAACAAAGTCTTCTGATTTCTAGTTGTGTGTTGACAAAGTGAGCTGTCTTCAGGTTTCACCCTACACGATTACTTTCAGCTTTGAATTCAATTACACAACATCACTAACCTTCTGTCTGTTTCAGGTTGAATCGCAGCACCTGTGACGCTCTACCCATCTAACCAGTTCATTTGTTATTTGTAATTTGAGGCAGTTGAGCTCTACCTTTCTCCGTGTGTGTTTCTTCACTGAAGGCAGATGCCACTGTTAATGTCACTGTAGTTTTGGCCTCTGTATTCCATCTGGAGAACGCCTGTGACAGTTACATATATGTTGTCGAAATCTTCAAGATTTCCAGAACTTTGAAAAGTGAATTCGTGGTGCGCAGAGTATTTGAAATGAGATAATATGTATTAGACTGACAATATTGATACACTGTTTTTATAACAGACTAATTTGAGCCTGTTGGGCTCTAACTTTTTCTGTGTGTGTTTCTACACTGACAGCAGACTCATGTCATTGCTGTTTTGGACACTGACAAAAACACATTCATTTAAATCAGCGTCCATTTTCAGAAGTGTTCCACAGAAACTAGTTTTGTTCAAGCACAATTCAGCACATACAATAAACATCGTTTTACTCAAGTGAAGAAGACATGAAGAAGATGACACAAGGGTTATGTAAATCAAATCCGTGTTTCATTCTAATTTGATTTAGTTGTAGTTGTGGATACCCTGCCTGATCCTTGTGCTTGTCCATCCACCTGGTGAGACATGATGTGTTCAACAGTTGGAATTTGAAACACCCTAACTAAGCATTTGTCCATAAAATTGTTAACTGCGCCAGAGTTCAGCAGGGAATTTCAATGTAGTTTTCGACTCTCACAAAACCACCTACATTTAAATCAACGTCCATTTTCAGGGGTGTGCCACAGAATCCACTTGTGTTCAAGCACATAGAGTAAGCATCATTTAGTGAAGCAGAAGGGATTTAAAAAGGAATACACAAGTTCTCCATATTTTCAGTCTTTATTCCTCATTTTTCTTGGGATTTAGCTAGCTGGTAGGACTCCACAAACTTGGATGATGCAGGTTATTTACATTACAAAAGTTAAATGAGTTCTGGCTCTTTTTCATGTAAAATGTGAATAATGTGAAGATATTTAGTCTTGGTCGAAGAACAAACTCTTTTGCTCAAAAGAGATCTCAGATTAAGTACCCTACAGCGCATTCAGAACACAGCCGCTAGGATTGTTAGCAGGAGCAGGAAGTACGACCACATAACTCCCATACTCTCCTCGCTTCACTGGCTTCCTGTTAGGTACAGGGCTGACTTCAAGGTCCTCCTCTTAACCTGCAAGGCACTTAAAGGTCTTGCCCCAATATACCTAACCGAACTGCTTAATGCCTATACACCTAACCGCCCACTTAGATCCCAGAATAAAGATCTCCTAATTGTCCCTCGCATAAATAAATGTATAGGAGCACGAGCTTTCAGTTACAGGGCACCTAGATTGTGGAACAGCTCTCCTGCTTCTGTACGGGATGCCGATTCAGTCTCAGTCTTTAAATCACGGCTGAAGACTTACTTCTTTAGTTTAGCTTACCCGCACCAATCACCATAGTGCACCACTACTAATGTCGCTGGTGCTGCTGTACATGCCATCGCACTGTTGTTTCATTTCTGTGTCTATCACTACTGGATCCTGCTCATTACTGACCCCCTCATTCCATTTCTCTCCCCACGTGTCCGGGGGGGCCCGCTGTGGTCATCACCTGAGTCCAATGCCGAGCTACCATCTGGTCTGTGTGATGCATCTGATGCTCCAAGGGACCCTGGCGGCTCATCGGTACCTGGAAGAAACTTAGGACTCCTCACTGATCCTGGAGTCTAAAACCTAACTAACTTTGTACTGTTAGTATACCCAAGGGGGTTGGGTAGCCGGTTGACCTTGGACCCTCAGAGGTTTTTTTTCTCCACATAGTGGAGTTTTTGGTTCCTCTCCTCCGTAGTCGTCCAGCTTTAACATCTATTACTGTAACCTGTTCCATCATCGACCTTTAATGTAAAGTGCCTTGGGGCAACTTTGTTGTAAAAGGCGCTATACAAGAATAAATTGAATTGAATTGAATTTAATATTATCCCACGAATGGGAAATTTGGGCATTACAGGGCTCTTATGAAAGAGACAGGTGTAAAAAGAATAGAAAAGATATATAAAAAAAATAAATAAAAATATAAAGATGTAAAGAAAGAGGAAGAGGAACAAGTACAGTTGAAAGTAAGTACAGGAGCTATAAATACTAGATAATAAATAATCTATCTATCTATATGTATATACATATACATATCTACAGGGAGAATTAGGTGACCATATATACAGTACACAGTAATAAATAAGTTTTAAATAAATAAATTATAGATATAATTAAACAAGCAGCATAAATATAAATGTGATAATAATACTAATAATGAATGTAATAATAATAATATATAATATATACAATACAATAACAATATACATTAATTACTATACATTAATAATAATATATAATATTCAATTCAATTCAATTTATTCTTATATAGCGCCTTTTACAACACAGTTGCCCCAAGGCCCTTTACAATGGTGGTGGATGGTGGAACAGGTTACAGTGATAGATGTTAAAGCTGGACAACTTCGAAGGAGAGGAACCAAAAAAAAAAAAAAAACCTCTGAGGGTCCAAGGTCAACCGGCACCCAACTCCCTTGGGTATACTAACAGTAAAAAGTTAGTTTGGTTTTAAACTCCAGGATCAGTGAGGAGTCCCAACTTGCTTCCAGGTACAGATGAGCTGCCAGGGTCCCTTGGCGCAGCTTGAACAGATGCATCACACAGACCAGATGGTAGCTCGGCATTGGACTCAGGTGATGACCACAGCGGGCCCACCCGGACATGTGGGGAGAGAAATGGAATGGGGATGGTCAGTAATGAGCAGCAGTCTTCAGCCGTGATTTAAAGACTGAGACTGAATCGGCATCCCGTACAGAAGCAGGCAAGCTGTTCCACAATCTAGGGGCCCTGTAACTGAAAGCTCGTGCTCCAATACATTTATTTATGCGAGGGACAATTAGGAGATCTTTATTCTGGGATCTAAGTGGGCGATTAGGTGTATAGGCATTAAGCAGTTCGGTTAGGTATATTGGGGCAAGACCTTTAAGTGCCTTGTAAGTTAAGAGGAGGACCTTGAAGTCAGCCCTGTACCTAACAGGAAGCCAGTGAAGCGAGGAGAGTATGGGAGTTATGTGGTCGTACTTCCTGCACCTGCTAACAATCCTAGCGGCTGTGTTCTGAATGCGCTGTAGGGTGCTTAATGTGCCCTGAGAGCTTCCTATCTTATTTAGCTTTAGCTATAAATAGCTATTTAGCTTATCTAGCTTCCTATGTATTACGTTACAGTAATCTAATCTACTGAATACAAAGAATACAAATGCATGTACTACATTTACATTTACGGCATTTAGCAGACGCTCTTATCCAGAGCGACTTCCATGTCCTGATTACAGGGACAGTCCCCCTCGAGCAACTCAGGGTCTTGCTCATGCTCATGGTGCCAGAGGTGGGATTTGAACCTGGGACCTCTTGAGCCATAGGTCTGTAGGCAAGTACCCTACCACTGGACCATCACCACCCTAGCTGCTACTACTTTCGTGTCTTCCGTGTCTTCCATTGACAGAAAACGCCGTAGTTTGGCAATGTTCCGCAGGTGCAGGAAGCATGTCTTCGCAACTGCATTAACATTGGGATTAAATGAAAGATTTGAATCGAAGATAACACCAAGGTTACGTCCCAGAGTACTAACTGAAAACTTCAACCCTGCATCCCGGATATGCGAAATGAAGTTGGCCCTGTCTACATCACTACTACAAAACAAGAGTTTAGTGAGAGGAAGTTGTTATTCATCCAATCCCTAATATCACTGAGGCAGCTAATTAAGGTGCCGGTTGATGCTTTATCACATGATTTAAAAGATAGGTATAGCTGAGTGTCATCAGCGTAGGAGTGGTAACTAACATTATGCTTCCGTATAATAGTGCTTAGTGGGAGCATGTAGAGGGAGAAGAGCACTGGGCCTAACACCGACCCATGTGGGACTCCATAGTTAACTAGTGACATAGGTGAGGGGGTGCCAAAATCATCCATTTGCATGAAGTAGTAACGGTTTGTGAGATAGGAGTTGAACCATTTAAGGGCTGTTCCGCTAATGCCGACAGTGGAGTGAAGCCTATTTACTAAAATGGAGTGATCTACCGTGTCGAACGCAGCACTAAGATCTAAGAGAACAAGAACAGTGATGTTTCCTGCATCACTCGAGACCATTATATCATTCACCACTCTAGTTAGAGCAGTTTCTGTGCTATGGCTGTGCCGGAAGCCTGATTGGAATTTATCTAAGAGGTTATGCGTGTCTAGATATGACTGCAGTTGTCTCACAACTAATTTTTCCAGAATCTTAGAGAGAAACGGGACATTTGAGATAGGTCTATAATTACTTGGTGAGCGAGGGTCCAAGTTAGGTTTTTTAAGCTGTGGTCTAACCACTGCTGTTTTAAACTGATTGGGGACTACACCTGAGGTCAAGGATGCGTTCATGATATCAAGTATAGGTGTTGATAATACTCCTAAGGATTCCTTCAGGAGCTTGGTTGGGATGGGATCTAACCGACAGGTCGTGGACTTTGCCTTGGCTATAACAGCAATTAGCTCAGAGGCATCGATGAGATTAAAATCACTAAAATATTGTGAGCACTGTTCTGGTAATGGATTAATTCGAGGGCTAATAGGGCACTTTTGGAGTTAATTTTATCATTAAAAAACTTAAGAAACCTATCGTTAGTAATACTACACGCTGGCCTTTTATCAGTTTTGTCTGTTAGCTGGGCTAGTGTCTGAAATAAATAGCGGGGGTTATGCTTGTTGTTTTCAATAAGTTTTGAATAGTACTCAGTGTGAGCACTATATAGAGCTTTCTTATATTGTTTTACTTTAGCGAGCCATAGAGCCTGAGAGGCTTGGAGACCTGTTGTCTTCCATCTGCGTTCTAGCTTACGGCACTCCCGCTTAGCAGCCCGTGTGTGATCATTGAACCAGGGAGAGTGCCTGATAGTTCTGACCTTCTTTATCTTAATTGGGGCTACCTGATCAAGGATCTGCCCAACTACTGTATTGTACATGTCGGTGATGCCATTAACAGTTTTGTTACCGGTGAAGTCTATCTCCGTTATGGCCTCCATAAACTGGACACATTTAGCCCTGTTTAGGTGTTGTGTTGTACTAGTCCGTTCAATGAGGTACGGTTGAGACATTTTAATTTCAAACGTGATTAAAGAATGGTCAGAACAAAGTTTATTTAAGCAGTGGACCAGTACAGTATCAATGTCCTTATGAGATAATTAGATCTAGCGTGTGTCCTTGTACATGGGTAGGTCCTGATACATGCTGAGTGCAACCGACAGAATCGAGGAGTGTTAAAGAAGCTTTTGGCACCTGCATCCGTCTCTGTTTCAACATGTATGTTAAAGTAGCCTAGCATCACAAATCTAGTAAACCTAACAATCAAGTCAGAGAGCAGATTGCCAAATTCATTAATAAAGCCAGCATATGGTCCTGGAGGTCTGTAAATTAATAGGATATGGACCGCTAAATCAGACCTAATGCTTAGCAGCATCACTTCAAATGTATGGAAGCTCTCAGTGGTTTTTGAATCAACCTTAAATGATTCATCACAAATTGCAGCCAGGCCACCACCACGTCCTACTGAGCGTGATTTGTGTAGGTACAAGAACCCATAGGGGGAGGCTTCTACTAAGGGGATGGTGTCAGTGGGTCTAAGCCAAGTTTCAGTCAGTAGACAGATATCTGACTTTGTGTCGAGTACCATCTCATTAATAAGCACTGCCTTGTTTCCTAAGGAGCGAACATTTTGCAGTGAGCATTTGATTTTAGTTGGACGCTGTGTTTTAATTGTTTTTATGATGGGTACTGTGAGCAGGTTACCAGCGCAGGAGCCTCTAGATTGGCATCTATACTGCTTCCTTATCATACTAAGAATAGATATTCTCTGGTAATGGTGAGAGAAGTCTGGTTCTAAGCTAATGTGTGACATAGGGGATGCCGTGTTATAAGGAACCTGTGTTTCTGCCAAGAGTGTACTGGTGGTGGGATAACAGCCAGCATGTGATTTAAGATCACAGGACTGCGACCTGGGTGGTGCTCTAGAGAGTCACAGTGGCAATTTTGCTGCCATATTTTGGGAAAGCATATATGATCCTCTCCAGTTAGGATGAAGACCGTCCCTTTTATAAAGGCCAGGCCGTTCCCAAAAGAGGTCCCAATTATTTATGAAGGCGATGCTTTTAGATGCACACCAAGTCTCTAGCCAGCGGTTGAAAGAGAGCAGCCTACTGTAGGTTAAATCTCCTCTAAAGAGAATTGACAAGGGACCAGACACAATTAAGTTCTGACATTTAGTTTCAGCTTTTAAACACATAGAGATGAAGTTCCTCTTTAATACCTCGGATTGTTGGGACATTATATCGTTAGTTCCAGCGTGAACAACCAAGGTAGGAACTTCATTGGTGGAAAAAGAGTCCAGTCGTGCCTCGATGTCAGAACCTCTGGCCCCGGGGAGGCATTTCACAGAAACCGCTCGCTTAGGACGGCTAGGAACGCTAACATTCCTAACAATCGAGTTGCCAATTATGAGCACCTTCTCCGCTTCAGCAGGCATGCTGCCGAGAGCAGAGTACCTGTTGGTCAGCCGAATTGAAGACTGGTGTGCAGGAGGTCCATTCTTTGAGCTCCTGGATCCCCGTTTCGCGGTCACCCAGCATTCCCTTGAACATGCCGCTGGTGCTGGCTCCGAACTGGCTACGGTTGGGTCAGGAGGGTCTACAGCCGAGTCTAACTCGGTCAGCGGCTCCGACTGAGCCGGAACTACGCGTCCTCGGTCTGACTACGCTGTGATAAAGTGCTAATGTGCCCCTCCAGAACACGAATCCTGTCCTCCAACTGCGTTACAGTTACACATTTCCTACAGATATAAGAGTCTACATAGTTGGGCGGACAGTCTACGTTGTACATGCCGCATGACAAACACAGCACAAAAGAGGACGTCATAGTAACACTTACGTTTAATATGGAAGTTTTTTTATCAAGAAAGCGTTGTGTCCGGGGCCGCGAAGTTTGCTTGCTCGTTCAGTCGTTCAGTCTATATTATATAATATATAATATAGCATAATATATAATATATAATGATAAACAAGTAATGTAGTGTTATGATGATGAGTTGTGGAGTCTTATTGCTGCAGGTAGGAATGACCTGCGGTAGCGTTCTTTCTTACACTGCGGGTGTAACAGTCTGCTGCTGAACAAGTGCTCGTACAGTCCTGTGTAGGGGGTGGGAGGTGTTTTCCATGATGGATGTTAGTTTGGACAACAACCTCTCCTCCCCTACCTGCTCGATGGACTTGAGCGGGCAGTCCAGGACAGAGCTGGCCCTCTTGACCAGTTTATTTAGTTTCCCTCTGTCCCTCACTGCGACTCTTCCACACCAGCAGACCACAGCATAAAAAACAGCTACCACAGTGTCATAAAATGTCCTCATGAGATTTTTGCTTACTCCAAAGGACCTCAGCCGCCTTAGCAGGTGTAGACGACTCAGGCCCTTTTTGTACAGAGCATTTGTGTTTGTGGACCAGTCCAGTTTATTGTTGATGTGGACACCCAGGTATTTGTACTCCTCCACCGTTTCAATGCACAAACCCTGGATGTCCACCGGTGTAATGGGGGGTGACTTCCTGCGAAAGTCAATCACCAGCTCCTTCGTCTTGCTGGCATTGACACACAGATGATTTTGATCGCACCATCTGACGAAGTCACTGATGACCCCCCTGTATTCCTGCTCATTCCCCTCCGACACATGACCAACAATAGCGGTGTCGTCGGAGAACTTCTTCAGGTGACAGGTGTCCGTATTGTATGTAAAGTCCGCTGTGTACAATGTAAAGAGGAAGGGGACGAGGACTGTTCCTTGTGGAGCTCCAGTGCTGCAGACCACCACCTCAGACACACAGTCCTGGAGTCTCACATACTGGGACCTATTGGTGAGGTAGTCAATAATCCACTCAGACATGTGATGGTCCACACCCACTCCCTCCAGCTTCCCCCTCAGAACTGAAGGCCGGATTGTGTTGAAAGCACTAGAACATGACAAACGTCAAAGAACATGACTCTAACAGTGCTCTTGGCACTCTCCAGGTGAATAAGGGCCTGATGCAGCAGGTAGATGACAGTGTCATCCACCCCGATGTGCTGCTGGTAAGCAAACTGCAGCGGGTCCAAGTCCCTCCTGACCAGTGGACAAAGGTGATGGAGGATGATCCTCTCCATAGCCTTCATCAGGTTAGAGGTAAGGGCAACAGGTCTGAAATGGTTTGGCTCCTTGGGGTGCGACGTCTTGGGGACTGGAATGAGGCATGAGGTCTTCCACAGAATGGGGACACGCTCCAGGCTGAGGTTAAAGATGTAGGTGATAACCTCACAGAGTTGATCTGCACAGTCCCTCAACAGGCTGGAGCTGATGCCATCAGGACCTGTGGCTTTCCTGTGCTTCATCTTCCTCAGCTGACTCCGCACCTGGTCAGCTGTGATGGAGAGGCTATTATGTGGTGAGAGAGAGGGTGCCTCCTGATGAGGGGGTAGCAGGAGGGGGCAGTAGAGTCCTCAGGGGAACGGGGGGGGGGGAGGAGAAGACAAAAGGGGATATGCAGCTGATATCCCTGGTGGGGGTTGCAGAGAGGTGTGAAGGGGAGGTGCCGTTGGAGTTTGCAGAGAGGTGTGAAAGGGGGCACAGGCATGTACTGTGCTTTGATGGTTGGGTGAGGGGCAGATTCCTGAGTCAAACCTGTTAAAGAACAGATTTAAACTATTGGCCATGTCCCGATCTCCAGACTCTGGGCCTCCCCTACTCACTGTGCTCCTTCCAGTAATGGTGTTCAGTCCTCTCCACACACCGCTGACATTGTTTTGTTTGAGCTGCTCCTCCAGCCTCTCTCTGTATCTGTCCTTCCCCCTCCTTATCTCTCTTTTCAGCTCCTTCTGAGCTGTCCTCATTGCCTCTTTATCTCCTGATCTGAAGGCTCTTGACTTCTGCTTCAGCAGAGCTCTCAGATCAGGGGTCAGCCATGGTTTATTATTGGAGTAACACCGTACTCTCCTGGTCGGTACAGTGTTATCCACACAGAAGGTGATGTAGTCAGTTATGCAGACTGTTAAACTGTCGATGTCCTCTCCATGTGGGCTGCATAGTGCCTCCCAGTCTGTGGTTTCAAAACAGTCCCTGAGTGCCATGATAGACTCATCAGACCATCCTCTCACATACCTCGTAGTGGGGGGTTGTTTGTACACTAAGGGTATGTATGAAGGAACCAGATGGACCAGGTTATGGTCTGAGTGTCCCAGTGGAGGGAGGGGTGATGCTCTGTATGCATCTTTAGCGTTTACATACAGTAAGTCCAATGTCCTGTTTTCCCGGGTGCAGCAGTCCACATACTGGGTGAAAGTAGGCAGAGTTGAGGACAAGGAGACATGATTAAAATCACCAGAAATCAGGAGGAAGGCTTGGGGATGTGCTTTCTGCAATTGAGACACAACTGTGTGTATGGTTTCACAAGCTGCTGCTGCGTCTGCCGTCAGCAGGATGTAAACAGTTATCGCGATGACTTGCGAGAACTCGCGCAGCAGATAGTACGGTCGGATGCTAACCGCTAGCAGCTCCACGTCCCGTGTGCAGCACTTCTGTTTAACGGAGGTGTGCCCCTGGTTACACCATCTCTCGTTCACATACATCACAATCCCCCCGCCTTTCCTCTTACCGGTCTCCTTCACGCTCCGGTCCGCTCTCACCAGGTGGAGCCCCGTCTCCTCCGCTGTAGTTCTCTGGGGATCTCTGCTCTTTCGCTGGGCTGTATCGGCTGGTTGCTAAGTGCCAGCAGCTGGTCCCGGGTGTAAACAATGAACCCATTGCCTGGTGTCTCACCGCGTGCAGGGTAAAACAGTCCAAATGCGATTAAAAAACAGAAAAAAAAAGTTTACAAGACTCCTCAGACTGCTGTACTTGTGACAGATTAGAAGAGGAAGTGAAAGAAGTAATAAGTAAAGAAAATAAAATAGATTAAATAAGTAAAAAGAACAGAAAGTTGTCAGAGCTCCTGTAACTGGCTGCCTCTCACGTGGCGCCATCTTGGATTTATTATCTTTATTTATTATCTTTATTTATTAGATTTATTATCTCACTGTGAGTTTGAAACACACACAAAGGCCCATACAATTAAACTAGCATCTATTTTCAGAAGTGTGCTTCAGAAACCAGTTTTACTTAAGCACATACAGCAAGGGTCTTTACACTCATGAAAAAAAAAAAAGACATTCCAATCTGCCTGCACTCTCTTCTTCACCTCTCTTCTACACTCGCTGTTACTCTGAACTGTGGACCCCAAGTATTTAAATTCCTCTAGCTTTGTCCCCTCTACTTCCAGAACCCCGTTAGGGCGTCAGCCACATGATCGGGGGATCGGGGGTTCAAACCCCTTCCCATTAGGTTGCCCTGACGTACCCTTGAGCAAGGTGCCGTCCCCGTCCCGCTCCTCCCTGCGATGGGCTGGCAACCTGTCCAGGGTCCATCCCCCGTCCTCGCCCTGTGTGCACTGGATTGGACACCAGCACTCCCCCGCGACCCCGTTTGGGACAAGTGGCAGAAAATGGATGGATGGACTTTCATTCCTCTGCTCTCTAGAGCATATCTCCGTCTCTCCAGGTTCTCCTCAAGCTGCCCCCTACTCTTGGTGGGATCATAATATCATCAGCAAACATCATCATCCATAGGGACTCATTTGCAACCTCGTCCATCAACCTATCCATTAATGTTACAATAAGAATGCGCTCAGAGCTGATCCTTGATATAATCCAACCTCCGCTTTAAAAGCATCTGTCACTCCTACTGCAGACCTCACCACTGTTACACTGACATCATACATATCCAGTCTACTATCACATACTTCCCTGAACTACTATCACATACTTCCCTGAAACACCTGACTTCCTCATACAAAACCACAACTCAAAACATTCTCTCCCTTTGGTACACGCCATCATATCATCTAACTCACTTCAGAGTTTTTCTTTCTCCTTCACCTCACAACCCATTTGTGGAGCATTTGCGCTTACCACATTCAATTTCACACTGTGGATTTCCAGCCTCATATTCATCACTCTGTCACTCTGGGCCCACACAATCATCTGTAATGGTCACAGAGGCACTTCAGGAGACAGCTTTGGTGTTCATGACAGAGCAAAATTGCTGCAAGTATTTGGACCTCACTACCATGGTAGTGCATAATGACATTCTTCAATTTCAGAGATTGATAGCATTAAGTCATAAACCGTTACTTCTCATTCCACACTCACACACACACACACACACACACACACACACACACACACACACACAC
>CM029384.1:16884781-16924781 GCA_017165825.1 Hepsetus odoe
TAATACCACAGCTTCGGTCCCCTATCCCGCCTTTTTCCATGCTTTCCCTGCCTGCTGTCCCACCTGCGGGGCATCTGTCTCTTGGGGCTCAGCCTGCTTTGACAAACGGAATTCCCACTTTCGGTTGAGAGATAATCATTCCATCTGTCTGCCCTCTGCCTTCCCCCCATATTCCCCCCTTTTTAAGAGTGGAAGTACACAGATATGTGGGGCGTGTGTAAAGCACTCGTTTGCTTGTTTGACGGGCTTTGGAAACGGCTGTCAGAGGCCGTGCTGCTTCTCCTTTAGACTTCACAAGAGGAGGGAGTGAAGAGAAGCTGTGATATGGTGTTTTTGACGCATGGAATGGTGGATGGAGGGGGTGCTCGTGACAGGGTTCCAGCTGTTGTTATGGGGCAAGGGCCTTAGCAACAACAACAGCTGCAAAAAGCCAAGAAAGCAAAAGTGATTACACTGCTACACAGTTGCTCCATGTTGGACATGTCAATATTATCTTAATAACCAGGGCTTCTTGACCGTAAGAGACAGAAGGGGAAAGGGAGCGGTCAGGGTTTGAAAGAATCCCCAGAACAACAATATTTATATCAATAAATAAAGAGTGTATGTTTGTAAACTGAAGCAGTTATTCCAGCTGTTTTGCTGGGATGTGACACTGGAGTAAGAACTGTGTGGAAAAGTGAAATTGCATTTGTAGTGCTTTAATGAGTTTTATCGCACAAACATAAGATACGTACAGTCCCTTAATGCAAAAGTTCTTAGTGAAAATAATGAACTTGTCATCTACAGGGAAAACAATGAAATATGGTTATGTTTATTTGATAAGTTTAATACGTAAAAAAAAAGACAACATAAATAAATAAATAAATTCTCAGCTTGCTTAATTCAGCAAATAAACATTAACTGTGTATTAAAATGAGCTGGAAATTGTCCTCCTAAGTTATGAAAATCATTCATTACATCAGCTGCTTATTCTGGCCAGGAGGCAGCTGAATAAATTCAGAAAATCAACAAACCGCAATTTCAAATAATGGATAGCAAAAATGTGCAAGAATAATTCATAATAGATAATTTTTGATACATGATATGCATCATAATTAGGTTTGCCCCTCACTCAAACATGAAAAAACAGAATATACAATTTAATGCTGTTAATATATATATATTATATATTATATTTGTTGTCTGTTCCAGTTTAATGCTCTGTAATACTCTCAAAACTATAAATATTTTATCTTTATATACTACATTAAATACCAGCTTTCCAGGCCTGAGAATGAAATATGCAGTGAATTTCTGATTCAGAGTCTGATGATATCAATCACATGCTCAGAAATACATATTGTGGTTTAATTGAATAAAATGTGACTATTAATAATATTGTAAAGTATCTTTATTTTATGAACAGCATTAAATGTATGAAATAATTCAAAAGCCATTACCCTGCAACCGGCTAGTATAGGTTTAGTAAACCGCCATGATTACACATTAAAAGCATAATTTAAGCTATTACATTGTTTTTTTATATATGTATTTAAAATGATTATGGGGAAAATTTCAATATAGTTTCAATATAGAGTTTCAATATATTTCCTGTTTTCCATGTTTAACCGTGTGTTTTCAGCCACTAATACATTTAAATTACATTTATTCAAAGGGATTTTATTTTCATATTTTATAAACATTAAGTTAGAGACAGAGCATTTCATATGTTTCAACTATCATAAAGATCATTTTAATTAGAAGCCCTTTAGGCTGTGTGATAATTTTATTAAAGAAGTTGTAATTAACTTTCTTAGTGTAAGTAATCTTCACTCTACAGATGCATTGTTATTGTTAAATGTAGTTAAAAAAAATGAGGCATATTTCATTTTTTTTATAATTTGCACATTTTACACTCAGCAAGCAACAAAAATGAAAGGAAAAGTCATATTTAAGTGTTCTCTTTCGAGGAGGTACTTAAAAAAATCAACATATGGCATCTGATTGAGCCTGTTCAAACTCTGCATACAGCACTATGCAGACTGCTACAAATCTGTTTTACTTGTTCTGTTAAAAGGATTTTTTTGGAGGTATAAATGTTTTGCTGACAATATAGTAAATTGCAGTCTAAATGTGGTTTTGCTGGCTGGAACCGAATCCACCATATTCATGTGATGTTTAGTCAGTAAAGGTGCCTGCCATGCAAGACTGCAACTTATAGGGAAAGCCCCTGCAAGCTCCCTAAAACACACACCTTGCTTTCCAATTCAAATGATCATGGTTAATGAGTAATGTCCAGAAATATGTGTGTGTGTGAGTTTTTGGGTGTGGAGGGATGTGGTAAAGAAAACCTTTTAGGCTTAACACAACCTGTAAGCCAAGCACAAGTCTACAGACTAATGAACCTTTCCATTCAAGAAAATCAGACTCTAAAATAATCACATGTTGACCCTATATGTGGATAGGTGCCATCCCACCATCACACCGATGTCTGTTGAAGTATATGGTAAAGGGAATAATCACCAGAATCCTAAAGGAGCATGGAATTATAGGGGATTAAAAGCTTTTCTGGAAGTGTGTCAAAAAGTGCTGAATGCACAAGAATAAACATTGGGATGGCGGTTAGATGATCCTCACATGTGGTGCTCACCAGTGCACAAACACTCACGTGTATACAGAGCAGTGTGTGTCTGTAATACAAGCTGTTAAATGGCTTTTAAACACAGGGCTAAAAGGAAGAATGGGAATAATAGACAGAACGGGAATAACTGGAAGAGGAAGAAAGGTGAAAGATATGCTGTAAAGAAGGGAATGAATTAAAAAAATGCATTATTATAAAATAATAATACAATAAAGACCACTTTATAAGAAGACTGTCTAAAAGCTTTATTAATGGTTTAGGATTGCTTTATAAATGTTATGAAATTTGTCATTAATAACTAATCATAATCTAAAAATAATGATCTATAATCTATAATAGCACTCTGTTAAAGTATGAATATCTGACAAAGTAAGATCTGCAACCAACAGGATCTGAGTTAAAACAGTATAAATGAGTGTGGGTTCACTATTTGGCAGGCTACTCTGTCTTTTCAGTAGCTGGTTATTTATCTTACTCTGACAGATATATTTGTTGTTTACATTGTGGCTCCCAATTTAGCATTTTATGGTTGCCTATGTAAGCACCATAAATAAAATTATTTAAACTATTCATGAACCCTGTATAATGGTAGTCTTATTTTAAAATAGTATCCAGTGTTATAATACTACATGCTACATAATACAAGAACTCAGTCTCAATTATAATTCATTGGTAATAAATGATACTATTCCTTGGTTTGTAATATTTTATTGAATATATTAATTTTAATATATAAAAAGCATATCTGAATATTTGCATAACTTTCACTCTTTCTTTCGTGCATTAAAGCCCCCTTAAATTTGAGACAGAACTCTTTTTATGACTTTGCCAGAGCCCTTGTCAATGTAATTAATTGCAGCAAATTGAATTTATTATTATTTATACTCTTCTCAACAATTTTCAGTTTTTCAATAATATACACTGTCAAGCTTAGAAATTATAATATTTTTCTGCTTTCATTTTCTTCTTCATCTTTGGATAGACTGGACATTAAAGTTTCTGATTAATAATCCGAGTGCTGTGTACATTTGCACTAAATGTTGGAAGAACTCAGCCTCCTTGCTGTTCTTCACTGCACAAAAAATGATCCAGAGACACAATAATATCCTTCATCGTTTAGAGATTTGTAACCTCTAATAACCTATAGGTCTTCCAGCTTCCTCCCCTGGGCTTCCGTTTACCTCCTTCCAGTAATGGAAGCAGGTCTTCTCAGGGATATCAAAGAGAGGAACACAGTGAATAGGCTGTTTTATTAAAAAAGCCACCCACCCAAGACTGGATCACTTTACATATTGAATCATATAATCCCAGTCGTCCTGCCTGCCACTCGTTCTGCCCGGGAGTGAAACAGTACCTAACAAGCCTGTGTGTGTGTGTGTGTGTGTGTGTGTGTGTGTGTGTGTGTGTGTGTGTGTGTGTGTGTGTGTGTGTGTGTGTGTGTGTGAGAGAGAGAGAGAGAGAGAGAGAGAGAGAGAGAGAGAGACAGAGACAGAGAGAGACAGAGAGAGTGCTGACACTGAGATGCAAACCTTGATAACAGTCTTAAATGAAAGGGTCCAAATCAAATGGGTTGTCCTATTTTTTGAAATACACTTGGAAAACCTTTGGAAAGTTGTGCTTCTCTGTTTCTGAAACCCTGATCTGAAAAGGATCCTGCCTGTGTAATGGTGGCACACAGCATGTTTATACTTTTTATGCATTTCCCAACATATTCTCTCATCCCTTCATTAAATTCATCATGAATCCTTTACCTCCCCATTTGTTTCCCATTCTTATGTGGAGTTTTCTGTTGTCTTTTCTCTCTCTCTCTCTCTCTCTCTCTCTCTCTCTCTCTCGCTCTCTCGCTCTCTCTGTCTTTCCCTCTCCCTATTTTTGTTGCATAAATCCTTTAAAAAAACATTCAGGCAGTACCAGGAGCCACTCGGCACGCAGACCCTGTAACGCCCCCCCTCCCCAGCAAAAGCCAGTTCAAACTCGTTAGCACTTTTAATGAAGGCCTGGTCATTATGAGGCAGGAGCAGGCAGTGCTCACGTCCACTGCCGTCTCGTTCCGCTCCCGATGTCATTCATTCACAGCCAATTACGATGACATCATGGCGCATTACATCATCAGAGCCCTGCTTCTCCAGTAAAAGGCATCTGGACCAAATGTGATCAGTACCACTATGACAAAAAAGCGCTTTGGCTCTAAACATAAACAATGCAGGGATTTAAAAGGGGAACTCTACTGAAATACTGATACAATTACATTGTTAAGTAATAAATAGCTAAAGTAACTCAGCATGGATTGAGATGGATCTTTTTCAGACAATCAAATCAGAACTGTTCACGCTGTTGGTATTAGAATACAGAGAGCTGAAGAATGTAATGAAATTCACCTTACAGAAAGTTTTGAGATAAGGTTTTTGCTGTAGACTGATTTTTTTTTCTCTACTCCCTCTGGGTGAAAAGGAAAATGAGATCCGCTATGAGGGATAAATACTATCGTTTACCTGTGATGTCACTCTAATTCCACTAATATTGCCAATAACCATTATTTTACAGTTATTAAAATTACACAATTCACAAATAACGTCATAAGGTTTTTGAATTGCAAATTAAATTTCTAGATTTCTGAGTACTCCCTGTTCTGAATCAAACTCTTCTGCATCATTAAACTATGAATGACTCTTTTTATATCTGAATTATGTAGGGTGTTGCCCCAGGATCATTAGGTTGTGGGTTTAAATCCTAGAACAGCAGTTTGCCCTGAGGTACCCTTGATCAAGGTACTGTCCCCATCACTGCTCATTTGGCACTTTAAATAGTTGCCCCCTGCTGCACATGTGTGAAATGCAGAGGTTGAATTTCATTGTGTTGTGCTGTGCTGCGTTTCACAATGACACGAATAGTCACTTTCACTTTCAATCTTTTTAGAGAAAAAAATGCTGGAATTCCACATTAAAGAAATAATTCAGTAATACCAATGTTTGCAATTAATAAAATTGTCTCAAATGTGTATTATTCTATTAAATGTATGCTATTTATGCTAAATCATGCTAATGTGTTAACTATATTTCTATGCATTTTCCAAAATTAGCATATTTGGTGGGAATGTTCACAATTAATTTTTTTCCCTGTCTCTGGCAACCTTTCTTTTAAAGCCTGGGCCAGTGGGGCTGTATATTGCCTGATGTTTCTGGAGCTGGTATTGAGGACAAAATGCAAAAGGTCACTTGTGGGAATGATGTAATGACAGGAACACCAGTGATGTCATTGTGTAACAGGAAGCTATATCTTTTATGCCCTATTAGTCACTTTAAAACTGTGCTTGAACTATTCCTTTATAGTCACATTAACTTAGCTAGAGACATCTTGCATAGAGAGAAATTCTCCCACTGAACTCTATCTTGTAGCCCTTTGGAATGAGAACAGAGTGTTCGGTTTCATTCTTTCATTGTTTATTCAGGACAACACAGTTCACAGCATGGCCAGTTGACACGAGAAGTTAGTTTAAAACAGAGAGGTGGCCACAGTTATGTTGGCTCATGGCTAAGTGTCACAATGAAACACGTCTTTCAAATATATAGGAGTGAAGACATGTCCCTTGTGTTTGTTTTGATTAAATGCAGCTTTTTCTTTTCCATTATTGATAATGAAACCTGCACTACAGGCATCAGAAGCGGTAAAAGATTTGGCGATAATATCTTTTCTATATTGTGATTGTGACAGTGATTTAAATTACAATTATTTAGTATAAATATGGACAAGGTTTGTAATTTTGGCCCAACACCTAACACTTAACACTTGAGTACTTGCCCGTTCATTTATATTTAGTTGCTTTTGATTCTACAGTCTGTTTAAAAGTTGTGTTTTGCCTTGTGTCTTGTGTCTTTTCCAATACTTTTTAAAATAATTTCCACTGTAAATGTAATGTAAATTATAAATAATATATACGTTCAATTATTACATATCTTGCATTCAGAAAATTCCCAAATTGCAAGATTTATATTTTAAATTACCATAAAAATATTGAATCATTTAGCCCTTGATACCAGTCAGATTTCTTAAAAAAATAAAATGTTAAGGTTTAAAATGAGCTAATTCTAATTGACTGTACATTCAGCTATCCCAAATGAAGAAATACACCATCAGCCTTTCATCAAACAGATGTGCTGTTTCAGGCTAGACATGCTAGACTTGCCTGACTGCAATGGATTCCTTCCTCTCTACCCTTCTATATCTAGTTCAGCATTTTTGCTAATAAGCACTGATGATTAGACATTATCTTTAGTTTTAACTTGCCTGTTCTCTTCACACTAGGCTCCATACTCACTGAAAATGCACTATAGAGGTCATGAAATGTCAACTTTAACATCTCGCACTGCATTAAATATTCAGGAAATTTTGGTCTCAGCCATTGGCATTAGGTGCATCAATTGGATATAAAAGCTGCTTTTTTTTAGCTATACAGGGCTTTATATAGGAAGTAGTGAGCAGTTTGAGATTGAACCCCTTTCTTGGTAATGATTTTATTATTGGGCGATGTCAGCAACATTAATCTAGACACGTGTAAACTGCACCCATTATATCCTTTAGAGAAAATCTGCCTAGGCGTCAGCGAATAGCAAAGGCCTGCTCCAGTTCTGTCCGTATGAATGACAGTGCGAAGGGAAAGAGCAGAGACAATTACCTATGTCAGGCTTTGCTTTTCATTACTCAGAAGACAGACAGACAGCGTGAGAGATAAAAGCAAATCTAGAAACCACAGGCTCCATCTGCTATCCTCTCATCATCTCTAGGAGAGACTGGCTGAGGTGAGAACTGTTTTTCCGACACCACAGACAACATTTAAACTTCTGTGAACTCCTCGACCCTGTTAGCATTTTGTGGCAAATCACTTAAAAGGCCCATCATTTTTTTTTTTTATTTCCTTGAGGTTAACATATGATTAACTTTTAGTGGCTCTGTGTATGAAATAAGTCTAATTTGAATTCCTTTTTTAGTTCAAATTTCACAAGTTTCTGTGCCTTTCACATAAATGTTTATTTGGAATATATTTCCTTTTTCCTTTTCTTACCTTCAGTATCTACATTGCTTGCATAGATCATTTATAAATAGATGAATAAATTGGTCTATAACGATCTTGGTTCATTACTTTAGCAAGCTTTATATAGCATTCCAAAGTCCTTAATAAAAAAGACACATATTCATTTTTTCTTCATGAAATGGGTCCTTAAACATCATAAAAAGTAACATTGTTAAAAATGGTTGCCAGAGTTTTGCAATCTTACATCACTGCATGATTTTAATTACAAGTCATCGGCTTTCTTCATCTGTTAGTTTTAGACTGGATTAGGTGGGCTTGGGCAGGGCTCAGCTAAACTCTGAATAGTCAGAAGCAGGAACAGTCTCTTTTTTTTAGATAATCGAACACAAGTCACTGCACATCATTTTAGAGTGCATCTCTAGTAAGCCACGTTAACAGATTTGGCTGAATTATCACTTTAAGGTCACTCTTTGTCATTGTTCCCCACAGAAAGCAGAAAACATGTGTTTAGAGGTGGATCAGTGTCATCTCTCTCTCTCTCTCTCTCTCTCTCTCTCTCTCTCTCTCTCGCTCTTTCTCTCTCTTCTCTCTCGCTCTCGCTTTCTTTCTCTCTCTCTCTCTCTCTCTCTCTCTCTCTCTCTCTCTCTCTCTCTCTCTCCCTGTCCTTCCTGGAGAGTGGCGCACAACGATGGGTCGCGGGTGACCTCTGCAACCGCGGTTGGTATTTGCGGTTACCTTCTCGCAGCCTTAATGAACCCCAGCAGGCCACTGAAAAAAGAGTAGCTTCCTCTGATTCTTTGCACCACAAAGTTTCTTTCTTCTCCAGATCTCCTGTGGAGGATCTCTCTGGACCCTGTGAGCAACCAGTGCATAAATGAAAGAGTGTATAAGAGACAGGGGGGTGGGGGGTTGGGGGGTAGCAAAAGGAATGGGAAGTTTTCAAAAGAATTAAACAGAAATATTACTCTTTAGCTCTGACAGGCTTGGTAATATCAGCCAATGTAATGAAATGTATCCAAAATTCAGCACATGCGAATAAAATATCTTAAGAACAAATTTTTTATCTGATCTTGTTTTTCGGTTGTGCTCTTAAAAGAAAAAGAATATGCGTTAACATGCATTTAATTTACATTCTGGTGTTTAAAAAAAAAAACTTGCGGTATATTGCTGTAATAACAGAGAGAAAGTGGTAAATTTAAGCTCATTAGCAGAGGAAACAAATTAATAAATTAAAATAAGAATATAACACATGTAAAGCCCAAAAGGTTTAGGTAAATCCATTTAAATGTGCTCCTGTGTTCACTACTGATTGTGGAAATTAAAATAAAACCATTGTATTTTTTTTTTATCTGTTTTTAATCTCCTTTTTGAATCAGACACCACACACACAAAAAAACCTGCAATGAAAGTAACTATAATTACTGCATTGTTTCAACTCTGTTGTTTGCCACTGACCACATATAAAGAACTGTGCAAAAGTTTTAGGCAGGTGTGGAAACCAAGAATGCTTTCAAAAATGGAAGTGTAAATCATTTATTTTCATCAATTAACAAAATGCAGTGAATGAACAAAAGAGAAATCTAAATCAAATCAATATTTGGTGTGACTACCCTTTGCCTTCAAAACAGCATCAATTCTTCTAGGTACACAGAAGGACATCAGAAGGACTGATGCTGGTTTGAAGGCAAAAAAGCAAATATTGATTTGATTTAGATTTTTCTTTTGTTCGCTCACTTTGCATTTTGTAAATTGATAAAAATAAACAATCATTATTAATATTTCTGAAAGCATTCTTTGTTTACAGCATTTTTTCCACACCTGCCTAAAACATTTGCACAGTACTGTACTTCTACTGACTGGCCTGTAAAATCAAAGGAAGAAATATTTTAATGACTTAGCTAACAGTGCCTCTGCTTAAAGTCTCTTCTCCACCAATGAAAAGCACATAGTGCTTCAACAAGGGACAACATATAATGTATAATATAGAATGTATAATTAAAAAAAACTTCAAATTCAACAAAGGTCATTATGAACTAAACTTATCAAGATTGTTCTTTTCATATTTTAATGAGAATGATCTGTTCAATCACTAGCTTTTAATGTTGGATGAGGTACTTTCTGTGAGAGTGCGGGACTCCTGTTAAAATGTTGTTAAATCATATTAAATCCACATCACTTTTTAACGGTGATTGTTTTATTTAATTTTGCTGGTATAGTTTTCACCAGTAATGTGTAGAATGAAGATTCAACTAAACCAGCTCAGACAGGCTCAGACCAAATACAAATGAATCTTCCACACATAGGCTAAATGTTGCTTTTGATTATCTGAAATGAGCCCACTGCAACAGCTGACAGCTGAAAATCTCTTTAGCTGCAATGTCAGATGTAGGCTAGTGCTGTTCCATCTCATTGCTGTGAAATCGAAATTATGGGGGAACCAAACAGGGTCTTGCAAACATTTGTGAGCTTTTCATTTTTGAGGTCAGGTGTTTCAGCCACACCCATTTCAAACTATTCCATATTCCCTTATTCCTTATTCCTTATTTAGACAAACTGAGAGTAGACTGGATCATTTTGAAGAGCTCAGTGACTTAGAGGAACTGTAAAAAAAATGCTACCTTTGCCATAAGAAATATATGTGGGTACATTCAAATTTACATTTATGTATGTAGCAGACACTTTTATCCAGAGCAAATTCCATATCCATACAGGGACAGATTCCCTGAAGCAATTCAGGTTTAAAGGTTTTGTTCAGGAAGTCAATGGTGGTAGTACTAGAGGTGGGATTCGAACCTGTGACCTCTTTATCCATAGGTCCATAGGCAAGTAACCTACCGCTAAACGTGTAACGTAAAGACATCACCAGTGTGCCTGCAACTGAAAGTTTAGAATGAATAACCATTTAATTCTGGTGGTGGTGGTCTAGTGGTAGGGTACTTGCCCACAGATCAATGGCTCAAGAGGTCCCAGGTTCAAATCCCACCTCTAACACTACCATCACTGGGTCCCTAAGCAAGATCCTTAACCCTGAATTGCTCCAGGGGGACTGTCCCTGTAATTAGGACATGTAAGTCGCTCTGGATAAGAGTGTCTGCTAAATACTGTAAATGTAATTCAACTGTTCAACCAACAGCTAATAATGAATTAACAGATGGACCTATTAAGTAATTTAATAAACAATTAACCTATTTCTTTCCTTATTTATGTCTCAATCAAGTAGTTCATTTTAAATGCATTATTGTTTGCTTACTATTTGTTTATTTTCTCAATTTCTGCCTTGCTAGATCTGCGTTTGTCAACTGAATGGGTGATTGTGAAATGGAAGTGTTGAGGACCATCAACATCTCAGCTACAAAGTGTCAGACCGCAAAGTGAAAACTGCATGCAAGCCCAGGATCACCATGAGCAATGCCAGGCATCAGCCAAAGTGGTGTAGAGCATGCGTCCACTGATCTCTGCAACAATGAAAATATTTTCTCACTTGGGATGAATCACAGTTCACTATCTGGCAGTCTGGGCTTGCCAGATACCAGGAGAATGCTACCTACCGGAAAGACAATGGTTACGTTTGGTGGTTAAGGAATAATGGTCCAAGAGTAGTACATGAGCATGAAACCATTTTGTTGTGAAAAGTGAATGGTTTTGAGGGACATGAGTAAAGTGAGCTTTTCAATGGTGCTCGGAAAGGGTATAATGCTTTTGAAAATGAAAATTAATGAGACAGGAATGCTGTTTTTGATTCATTAAAAACAGTATATAACAAAATAATACCATTTTCCATAGCACATTAATTGGTCAATGTTCCCTGTCAGATAAAAGTATTCTGTGCCTTTTGTAATCACTAGGATTAGTGAAATCCTTAGCCTGCTTGGTGACAGCAACTTAGTCATGGTTACATGAGGGGCTTTGTACAGAGAACCCTAAGCAAAACATGTATTTCCCTCTTGAAACAACTGGAAAAATTACTCTGTGGAGATGCAGTCCCACATGGCGCTGGTTCACATTAGCTGATATTAAGAACTATTTTTACTGGAATGTTAATACTTCAGAGGATCATCTACATCTCTTTTCAGATGCAATGGCATGTGTCATAAGATGTAATATATGAGGCACCAAGTGAAAATGTAATTCTTGAAGTCGATGTGCTGTTAGCAGAAAAAATGAGCAAATGTAGGGATAATTTGAGAGGCCATGTTTTGTGGTGTATATTCCCATTCAGTGGTTAGATACACACCAAAAGTCAAGGGGAATTGATATAGTAGTGACATGGACATGATAGAAAGGTGTCAGAACACATTATGCATCATGTCATGCTGCATATGGGACTTGGTGGCAGTAAGCATGTCTAGTGCTAAAGCAACCTACAATGCACATGTGAGAAACAAAATTATACCATGAAGCGATGCAAGAAAACCGATGAAAAGAGGTCATCAAAAGAGGTCTGAGGTTCGAATCCCACCTCTGAACAAAACCCTAAATTTCCTCCAAGGAGGTTGTCCCTGTAATTAGGAAATGGAAATCACTCTGGATAAGAGTGTCTGCGAAACGCCGTAAATGTAAATGTGGCCAGGTGTGCATTGCTTGGGGAAAAGATGCACTATGGGAAGAAAGGAATCTGGCAGAGGCAACGTGAGAATCTGGGTCCTGGCATTCAAGCAGATGCTTCTTGGACATGGACCACCTACATCAGCATTGTTGTAAACCAAGAACTACCCTAATGGCAATTATAATTTCCCGTAGCACTTGGCTGCCCAGTACTCACTGTCTCCTAATATATGTGTTATTTAGTCTCAGTGAGTGTGAGTGTGTTAACTGCAGGTTAAATGAAGACATCTATTTTCCTCTGGGATTTATAAATCTAAATCTAAATCTATTTATAGTGGTTTAGCAGCATAATGCACCCTGCCACACTGCAGTTTTTATCAGGAGTTAGCTTGGCCTTCATCAGAGGGATGGATTCAACAAACTGTCCCAATTCATTGAGATCCCACCTGAAAACTTGAACAGGATCTTCTGCTAATATCTTGGTGCCAGATCTCACATAACACCTTCGGAGGCCATGTCGACGCCATGCCTCCTTGGGTCAGTGCTGTATTGGCAGGATGAGAGAGAACTGCGTAGTTGGCCGATTGTTTCATATTTCTGGCTAATTAGTGTATGTTTGTAGACACCTGCCCATTAAGCATTTTATCTGAAATCAAGGATATTAACAAGGGTTTTGTCCCCTCTTTGCCACAGTAACAGCTTCGACTCTGAGAAGTCTTTACACTACATGATTTGTTTGCATTCAGCCATAAAGAGCATTAGTGATGTCAGGCAATAATGCTGAAGGACTGGCTCAAAAATGCCACTCCAACTCGTCTCAAAGGTATCTCATGAAGTTCCACCACTGCATCACAGCCAGGAGCTGGTGATTGGACCTTGTGACTTGGTGAACATATTTGGTGGTTGCAGTATTCCATTTTATTTTTTCCTCGCAGTGTACAAACTGGTGCAACTTTAAACTAACGTGTGTGGATACTTTTGGACATACGGTTTTCTGTCTATGTGTGTGCGATGTTTTCGCATCACTGAACACCTGTGACCTTCCTTCAGAGGTTTTCATATAACCCTCTTGTCCTCTCTACTCCTCTCACCTACCCTAGCGAGCCTCTCATTGTTTCTTTCACTGACAACAGATTTACTTACATAATGAGCCCCGTCCATATCAAAGCATGGGCTGGGAGAGACTGTGGACTGCTTCCAAACTCCCTGAAACAGGCCAAAACCACATGGGAGAGCAAACTCTCTTTTCCTCTCCCTTGCTCGCACACTCTCTTTCTCTCTCCCTCTTCTCTGCTCATTACCATACAGCGAGAAGATATCGAGTGTGGGGGTAGGAGCATATGTTGTTGATCAAATGGATATCACTGACTCACTTCATTTTCAAACTATCAAAATGGTGGTCCAATATTTTGTGGTGTGCATTGTGTAGAGAAGCCATCGCTCATTATTTCATTATTTGCAAAGATGTCTCGCTGTTCGCCGTCTTCAGAGGACCCCTTTGATATACAGTACGCATAAGGGATATACCACAGAGTATAGACGTAAATTTATCACAATAGAGTAATTGTTTTCTGTACCGAGCTGTGTTTAGCCAGTCGTGCAAGCTGACAGGCTGTGGTGCTCTAACAGGGCTCACACATTGCTATGCCAACACAGCGCTAACGTTTAAAACTCCGGTCATGCTGTCCCTGCTTTTCGCTGCCAAACAACAACTCAACTGCAAAAGAGGAAAGGGAAAAAAAAGACTTTCTCTCCCCCTCTCATTGTGACCCATTCTGTCACCCTCTAGTTCAATCTCAAAATTTTTCTCTCACTTTTTCACTCTCTCCGCTCATGCCCTTCCCCTCTCGGTCTATCTCTTTCTTTCTCCACCTCCATCCTGAGAGAGTATGAGAACTCTCCGCAAATGTTCCTCCCACACGCGACATTCCAGGGGCGACAGAAACCCACACACTGGTGGCGGTCTGTTCAGACGCGGAAACAATGGCTGAAAGTGGGCTACCTCACAGAACGCAAAACATCCGACCCAGGACCGAGCAGTTTTATGAAGTTCCTTGCCATGAAACTGGGGCCTGTGTGCGAACATTTCTCAGAAGTTTCAGATCTGGGGTCATTTTTTGGTGGTTAAAAGAGTCAATAAGTGTAATTCTGTCTCCTTCTGATGAAAGGCTTCTTTGTAGTGATGCCATAAAAGATCCACATTTGGTTCCTTAAAGAACCTTCAATGGATGATTCTTCAGAAAAAATGAAGAAACTTCCCGGTTAAAAAGTTCTGAAAAGAGGCAGCAGCCCAAGCCCAAAAAGAAATGATTTTACTCATTCATTTTTTATTCCTCAGCTACAGCATCTTCATATTCACATAAACCCTCGACAGCAAGATGGGAGGACCTGTGGAAGAGGTTCTGTTAACATGCTCCCTAACCTTGCAGCAACTGGCAGCTGCTAAAGCTGTGAAAGGATGATGAATAAAGTGTTCCTACAATAAGCATTAGGGCTTATTCAAAATACGTCACATACAGAGTAAGACAGTGAGGATATCCACCTAAAATTAGAAAGTAAATTAATATTGTGAGTATAGCTGTTCCAAAAGGTTTTACCCTGTTCTTGCAGATTTAATAATTGACTGAATAATTGCTTCCATGCAACCCCACAATGCCAAATCAGATACAGTTAGAACAGTTTGTGAAACTGGTTGTAAATAATGAAAATAAATACATAAAAAGCAGTGCATGAGCAATCCCTTGCCCATGTGGTTCTATTAGCGGTTAGTGAATGATGCTTCTTGCAGTGCTGCCTGTTGGATCAACTGTGTTCAGTTTAGGCTTGTGCCTTTTCCCTTTATGTACTGAAATTCTCAGAGTCCTCAAATTGTTTAATGATATTATCTGCTCTAGAGGAAAATTGCTAATCACTTCCCCTTTTTAAAAACATTTCCATAATTTTCTCATGCATTTGTTGGCATCACCTGTTTCATATCACATCATTTTATTTTTTACCTCATTATCAACCTTAAACCACCCCATCCCCACTTTTTTCTGAATATTTTTTCAGACCTGAAATGCAGGAATGGTTGTAAATTAACACATAATTAACGTAATTAATGTATTTTTTTTATTTGCATTTTCTGAGCTATCGTAACATTTTAATGATTTTAGGTTGTAGAATGCTTTAGCATTTGAAAATATAGCTGCAGTGACAGTAGATGCTAAAGATGATAGTTTTTACCTATAGAAGCTAAAAGAAACTCAGGGAGGAGGACAAGAGCAGGTATGGTGGAGTTTTCAACATGAAAAAAGAACAATAGTTTATGTGTTTTAGCAACAAGCTTATATCTACCTATGAAGAGTGTCCTTTTTTCTCTCTGTTTCCAGAGAGAGGCAGCTATAATTTCACAGGTAGCAGGATCTTCCCGCATTGTGGATTTGCTCTTTAAAACATTGTCATATTTCAAGCAATATAATGAGCATGAAAAATTTGCATTTTCTTCAGTTTATGTTTATTCTGTGAGTATTTTCTTGCAGTTTGTAAAAATGACAACCCATGTCAAATTCAACCTCGGCGTTTCACCCATACACACGTGCAGTAGGGGGCAGCTATTGAAAGCTGCCTGGGGAGCATTGACAGGGACAGTACCTTGCTCAAGGGTACCTCAGGCCAACCTACTGGTGAGGGAATTGAACCCACAATCTTCCAATCCAGGCCAACTCCCTAACCACTAGGCCACCTCTGCCCCAGAGGAGTGTACAGTGTGTTGTTGTAATCCTAATGCAAACCATGAAGGGACAAAGCTACTACATGACTATTGAACAACTTTTGTCCAACTTTATGCCTATTGCTAGCTCTTGAGAGATTTTGGAGTATTTATTTGTAGTATCCTCCCTAGTAAAGGTCTAGCAAAGGTCCAAAGAACTCCAAAGAACTTTTGTTGACCCTTTCTTATGAAGAGTGCACAGTTCCTGCCATAATGTTCTAATGACCCAACTGTTAGTGGTTAAACATGAAAGTTGTGTGGTAGTTTTCTCCATGGTTTCTCACAGTTGTGCCCCCGGAGGCAGTTCATAGTAAGGAAACTGCAAGCGGTTGATGAACAACAGTGTCCTGAATGTACAAATGAAGAAAAATTGGATTGAATTAAACTGAACCAAATTCCACAGTGCAAAGAAGGTAGGCATCATTGCTCTGTCTTTCTCATTCACAAAGAGCATCTTTCTCCTCCCGCCTACACTGGTGGACAATCATTTTATACAGCCAAGTCAAGCCACCACACCACACCACTAAATGCAATTGAATTATTCAATCAATTCAATCAATTTAGCTCTATTAAAGTTGTGATATGTCAAATGTCAGCAGACAGGGCAAAGACGATTCATTTATTAGTGCATGTAGGACAAATGCACACCAAATATGCTGATAAAACTGACAAAAATGAAAATAAATGAGAAATGGGGGATCTTGGCACCTTTTGAAATACTGATCTTATTTTTTAAGCTTAAAAAGAATCAACAATGTAATTAGAAACTGACACTGGAAATAACCAATCACATTTTTATTTAGGCCTTGTGGAACTCTAGGTTACTTCAAACAGATGCACTAGCTTAACCACGTTTTTGGGTAGTTGTTAGAAATGGAGGTGGAATCTCGAACGTGAAAGTGAAAGCAACAACTTATCATTGTGAATACACAGCATAGCACACAGTGAACCACAATGAAATGCGGCCTCTGCATTTAATCCATACACAACATGCAGCAGGGGGGCAGCTAATGAAAGCCCCAGGGGGCAGTGATGGGGAAGGTACCTTGTTCAAGGGTAACTCAGGGTGACTTACTGGTCTGGGATTCCAACCCACGACCTTCCGATCCTGGGACCAACTCCCTAACCACTAGGCCATCGCTGCCAAAAAAAATGTACTATACAGATTCACTTTAACGTCAAAAAAGTATAAACAGTTTACAAAACCCTTCATAGGTACTAAATGGTCCTTAGGGCCAGATTTGCATCTTTTTATAACCTAATGTTTTAAGGTAGTGTGTGAGAAAAGCGATATAAAAAACCTGGTGTCAGGACAGGATATTTTAGATGCTGTAGATTGTAGATTGTATTATAGATAACAATGCAAAAAAATACTGTACCATGAAATTAACCGGGGTGGTGGTAGTCTAGCGGTAATAAATTTGCATACGGACCAAGAAGTCACAGGTTTAAATCCCACCTCCACTGGGTTCCTGAGCAAAACCCTCAACCCCAAATTGCTCCAGGGGTCCCTGTAGTTAGGAATTATAAGTCGTTCTGCTAAATGCCATAAATGAAATGATAGAAAAAAATGGCATTTTTATAAAATGTTTTATATCAGGGTTGAGAGCAGGTTGTAGACATGAAAAACCCAATCAGAGTTTTATTATACTAAAAAAAGAAAATTTAAAAAACAACATACACACAAACAACCAGAGAGAAATGAGCGAGACGACCAGAGGGAAGAGCAAAAAGAGCAGCAACAACGACAACATGAACAACATGATCCAGCAAAGATTATGACGGGGTAAATAAAAGGGCAGAACTAGGGTGTGGCCAAGAACTAAAAGTGAAAGTGTCATTGTGAAACACAACGAAATGCAGCCTTTGCTTCTCACCAACACACACCGTGCAGCAGCGGGCAGCTATTTAAAGTGCTTGGGTAGCAGTGATGGGGATGGTACCTTCCTCAGGGGTAACTCAGGGCAACCTTCTGGGATTCAAAACCCACAACCTTCTAATCCAGGGGCCTAGTCCCTAAACACTAGGCCACCGCTGCAAAACCAAAGTACATGACAAACAAACAGACAAATGGACATGGTAAACAAAGATAAATGGACATAGTAAGTAAAGACACATGGACATGGAAAACACACACAGAGACCAGAGAAGCTGAACATTTTCAAGTGTAATATACATCTGATAAAAAATTTACACGGGTGTATATTCAGCCCAACGCAAAACTGTAATTACAGTGAAGAGCTGCTACTTCAGAGAGATTTTATCAGGCAAGGCATTTGTACTTTCATACGTACAAGTGAGTCTAAGTCACGTTTTACATAGCACATTTACAAAGCAATACTGCAAATAAATTAAATTAATAAGCAATTCTGGTGGTAGCATCACCTTCCAGGATATAATTTTCCTAAGGAGACATCGTCACTGTTTCTGAAAGCAGGTTAAAAATTAAATATATGTAAATCTGAACAAAATAATAAAACCCCCCCAAAAAAAATATGTATAAGAATAAAATATAAAAATATAATACAAAAAAGAATATAACACTAATGTTAATGCAAGTTAAAATGGAAGACTCAAAACTGCAAACTAAAACACCTGAGAAAACAAAGGTTTTCAACTTTAACTTGAGAATTAGAAGTTCCTTTATTTAAAAAGGGTAAGATGTTCCAAAATGCAACAGAAAAGATGTGATGTGATGATGAGTAAACCTTTAAGGCAGAATAGTTATCGACTCATGCAAAAAAAAATTATTATTATTATTACTATTATTATTATTATTATTATTATTATTATTATTAATAATAATAATAATAGCAACAACAACAACAATAATAATAATAATAATGACGATGATGATAATGATGATGATGATGATGATAATAATAATGATTATTATTATTGTTGTTGTTGTTGTTGTTATAAACAGGCTCCATTGTAAATGGCAGGAAGGACAAAAGAGATGCTTTCCCTTTCCTTCAAGCACCTAGTTGGCTGCAAGTGGAGGGGATATCACTAAGGAGTGCAAAAAAAAAAATTAAACAATGTATATATGTTCTAGAAATGACAACTAAACCATTGTGAATGAAACCCAATTTATTTCAATGTAAAAACAGCACTTAAAACAGTCCAAAAGTACACAAACATACACAAAACAAGGTAAAAAAGGTAAAAAAAAAGGTGAAAACCCTTAAATAAAGTCCCATGTTCTCCAGTGGAACAATGATTCTGCATTGCATGAGCACCAGTGATGCATGGCTGGTCAGACGAGCAATACTCAGAAGCGAGACCCAATTTAGAAGTGTGTTCCAATGAGAGAGCACTTTGGCATGGCCAGTTCCCTCTATTGCTTGAGGGCTGGGCAGAGACTGGGGAAGTCACTGTTGGTTCTTGTCTGGGCTGCTGTTTGCTTTGGCCAAAGCGTGCCAGGAATGGCTGGTAAAACTTAAGTTTTGTTTAGCTAACCACAGAACAAGAAGAGTAGGAAAAACAACACTGAATTATGAAGGAAATCATTAAACCACTGACAGAAAGGTTTAAAGTGGTGGTTTTGGCATGTAGGAGGACTCAGGAAACTTTGTGTTCTATTATTCCACCTTTCATTACGGCAGGAATGTAGGTAACCGTCTTGTTTTCTCACCGGACAAACCTCCAGAATGATTCTCCAGATACACTGCTGTTGGGATGCCATTTCCCTAATGCTAATGGACCATTATTTTTGTTTTCTCAAGCTTTTCCACCTCTGAAACCAGGAAAGAAACCATAACAGTCCTAGCATTAAAGAAAAGCGTGTGTGATTATTATCCCAAGCTTTTTTTTGCCATTTTTGGGAAAATCATTAAATGAACAACAATTTAAAGGTACATAAATAAGCCACAGTTGGTCACATATAATACATCCACATGGGTCCTCTTTACTTTTGTGGCCTTTCATACACAAGCAAAGGTTACCAGTTCAAGCTACAAAAAATTAATAATTCATACAGTAAAGGCACAGTATATTGACATTTCAAAAGAAATCTCATCTAGTCCCTACTTTCAAACTAACATGCCCTTGTCCCTAGCTAACCTAATGACTTATCAGGACAACCTCCTTCGCTCTTGTGAGTTTACAGCCTCTTTAATAGGAAAAAAAAAAAAAAACACGTTAATTTCTTTGATTACTGATGAAGAAATACGTTCATGTATTTATGTGTAGTTATCCCCTTATTCCAAAAGGCTGATGGGTAGATTTTCTTTAATTACACAATTTAGGAAAAGAATATTCTCGGGCTTGCTTGTATAGTTGCTCGTGTACCCACAGCTCCCACTGGAGCCCTCACAGAAGCAACAACCATTCTGGTGTTCCTGCTGGATCAGGGCGAGGGTTAGGTTGGGCTTTAGGTTAGGAACAGATCTAGGCACTTTTATAGGGGAATTACTTAATATATTAAGGTGAATTACTGCAATACATACTAAAATTACTATGTTTTAAAATTAAAGGTAGGCAGTTTTTTTTTATTATTTATTTTGCTGAAGCGTCAAAGCATCGAGTCCGAGACGCAGAGCAAGAGCAGTTCAAACATGGGCGATAATGACACTTTATGTCCAGTTCATTTGCCTTGCAAATCGGCTCCAAGTTCACACACGCACACACACCCATGCACACCCATGCACACACACATACACACGCGCACACACACGCACACACACGCACACACACGCACACACACACACACACACTGTGTCCCCTAAATGAAAAAGCCGGCAAAGCTCATTAAAAGGGATGAGACTATTACTCTGATAAATGTCCCTCTCTGGAACAATGGGATTTGGTAGGGCAGTGATGGCAGAGTCCCCCGGGTTCAACAAGTTTTTCTTATGCAATTCTCTCCTCCCAGCACTCTGCATGTCTTTGAACGATGCAGAAGCAACAGATGGAACACAAGGCGCAGAGTGCACGTCTGCACATGGAACGCTCGCTCTGCTCCATATGCCCATATGCTCCTATGTGAAAATAGTAATAGAACCAGAGGAGATGCGTTTTGTATGCCACAGGCGTATGTCATGCATTTTGGCTGGCTTGCTTCTGTGGGAACTTGGATGTATGAAATTTGATCCTGAATGTGTCAATGTTAGAACATGTAAATGACACCTCCATTATCTCGCCTGGGTCACCAATAAAACCCTCCAGTTCCTTCTGCTGAGCATTTATGTGTTAATGATTTTAGTGTTTAGGTCAGGCCAGGACATTACAGTCGCTTTTTCATGCTGGATGGCTTATGGGAAAGCTCTCCTTCAGCATTATTGTTTAGCCATTTACAGTATGGGCTCCTGAAGGGCCAGTCGCTCACTGTGGACGTTTCCTAGTGAAATGAGACCCAAGCACCCTGAAGTGCCTGTTTCAATGAGTTTTATTCACGTCTGCTCCTTCTCAAGAGTTCCTCCTGAAACTATTTGGCGAACAATGGGGGGAGAAGAAGAGTTTGAAGGAGAAAAACAACAAGTCGTTCTCCAACCACCCACATCCCATCTGCTCGCGAAATATCTGTTTTATTATTAACAGTGCTGTTGTCACAGTTATGGTTTTAAGTTTTGCTTGTTGCCTTGGTGGCTGTTGTCATTATTGCTGTTGTTGTTTTTTTGTTGTTTTTTTTCTTCTGTTTGAGTCAAACTGCCATATGAAACAGTGCAGCGGGGGGAAATAAAATTCCACCCCTATGTGCATCTAATCGTCCATTCACAACCCTCTTAATGACTTGTCAGTTCCCCTGCTCTTCCATTTTCTGTCCAATTAATTCTTTTCTTGCGCTCCGGATAAAGGCAGACAATAGGGCCCCTCCACCACATAATAAATCATTAAAATTCAGCGGCTCTCCACTGTGGCACTTGGCTTTCTCCCTCCGCCAGTTGGGGAAGGCTGCTTGGCATGCATGCCAGTGCCCAGTTTGAAATTCTACCCAGCAGAAAAGGGTAGTGGACAAGTCTCTTGTCTCCCCTACTTCAGCTGCATTTGAACTTTCAGGCCAGCCAAGATATGTTTTTCGCAAAGTTTCCCTCTTTTTAAAAGATGAGTCATGAAATGTCATGCCACTGAAAAACCTTTCCTGTGCTCTGTGATCTCTAATAAAGAGCCAGCCAAAAAAAAAGAAAGTATGCCATTAAATAAAATAAAGTGTTGCAGATTGGACTTTCTGAAAGATTAAGACCAAGTTTAGACTTTAGACCAAAAGAAATGTCTAATCTATTGACAAAGCGATGAAGTCTGAACTGCTGTACTTGATGAAGTGAAGCCATTTGCCCAGCGTTCTGTAATGTGGTTGTAGTGTCTAAATTAACCAACATAATACACTGGAAAACATACTGTTTAAAGAAAAGCGTCATAATCATTATTGATGAAATGCTGATTTGATTGGTTGGTTGGTTGATTGGTTGGATGATTGAAAACTGGTTAGTGGGTTGGTGCTTCATTTATCATTGATTTATCAGTTGGTTGACTGGGTGATAGATTGATGATTCATGTATTAATTAATTGATTGATTGGCTGATTTGATTGATTGATGGATTGATCGATTGATTGATTGATTGATTGATTGATTGATTGACTGATTGATTGAACAGTCTATTGAATTTCATTCATTCAGTCTGCTGAAAAGGAGTTACCAGCCACCATGACGACACTAAAGCAAAAAAAAGTGGCTCCCATAAAAGGAGCGATGAGAAAGAGAGATTTGTCTCTACATTTCTACCAATTTTTTCTCCTTTTGAATCTGCTTAATTAATATTCTACTTTAATGGCACTGTCACGTCATTAAAACAAAAAAAATATTGCTGCAATTGACACTTCAGACCACCAGAGCTTTAACACATTTTTAAACAAAAATCAAGAAAGCCATGGTTCAGGAAATCAAAAAAAGTTTATTGTTTTTCACAGATATGGCCAGCAATCAGGGTTAGCTTCATGTAAGAACGCAGTTGTTAACAAAGAATTCACAGCTGAGTTGTTTAGAATGGCACAACAGGAGAAAAAAATAAGGTAGAGAGAACACTGTTTTGCGTCTCACAGCTGCAAGCAACCAACATGTAAAAAAAAAAAAAAATTAAAAAAAAAAATTAAAAAAAAAAATTAAAATCACGATACGTATCTCAAATGGCACCAAACTGGTTAAGACATTTCTGAAGCAATAGGTTAAAAACTAAGGGCAGGAAAACAAATGGCTGTTAATCAATCAAAAGTGGCACCGCAAAGTGTGCACTGACCTCTCGTACAGAGACCCTTGTTTAGCCTTTATAAAAAAAAAAATGTAAAAAAAAAAAACACAATGTGAAAAAAGCAGGGTTTCACTCCTTCAGCTGCTTTTTTTTACAGCTGCTTTCTGCCTTGGCTCGTGTTGAGGCGCGCGCATGCAAACAGCTGACGCGTCACTCATGCGCTCACGATCTCCTCTTGCCCGCATTTACTTCACCGTGACATCATGACTAATCGAGATTGGGTAAGCGTGCACACACCTGTTGTGTCACATGACATCACACCGCCCTCGACCTGTTGCTTCTGCTTTATAATATGGAATGGAGATGGCCTTTACTTTTATATGTTTATTCTCTTTTCAGGAATGCTGTCGTCTATAGTAATACAAATGATTGTGGAATTAGCACAAAGTTCAGTATCCGTCTACTGAACCGTTTTTTTCATCCCCCACCACATCATAACATAAATCCCCACCCCCTCAAAAAACGAAAAACCTTTTTACAACTATACAACTGAAACACACAAAATAAAAGAACGATGAACATAAATACATAGGGAATAGCTTTAAGCAAGAAGAAAACATTTCTGATCAGAATGAAGGAGGGCGACCGACTTGACGCTGAGAAGTTTTCGAGCTGATTTGATAAGATGGAGCAAACACTACTGCTTCATATTTCGAAAATAATTGGTCCCAGTGCACATGTGTGTATTTGTTTCTCCATCTGCTTGGTAAAAAGGATTTTGGCTTGCTTGTGTGCTTCTCTCCTACACAATTCAGTGGCGTATACAGTCGTTTAAGAAAGAGAGAAACATACGACTGCAGGAGCAGGCCTGTATTATGTGTGGTTGGGGGGGGGGCAGTGACAGGTGGTCCTCACAGAGGATTTCCGCTTGCTGTACAAGCACCAATATATCAAGTTCTGCACCAACCGTCCATGATTAAGAGTGTGTGTGTGTGTGTGTGTGTGTGTGTGTGTGTGTGTGTGTGTGTGAGTGAGGGAGGAGGGGTGCGGAGGGGGATACATGATCAAACGTACAAAATCAGCAGGCACTTTTTTTTTTCTCTTCTTCTCTTGAATGAGCAAATGCCCCCTTCCCCTCATTCTCTTGGCTACTGCTATTCCTTCATAAGTGCATCCGAAGTACGGACCAAGTTCGCCAAGGGAGGTGGCCTCACGGCCTCGATAAGGTGGTGTAAACCGGCTGGTCCCAGTTCGCCGTGGGGCTGTGGGAGGGTGGAATGGACAAGCTGTTGAGGATGGGGCCCCCATAGGCTCTCCGCGAGGAATGGAAGTAGGGGTACTGGTAGAGGCTGGAGGGGTAGCTAGAGTAGGGGCTGTAGTAGTTGGGGCTTTGGAGGTCTGTATAGTCACACTGGGAGCTGGGGAAGGAAGCGGCGGCCGAGGTGGAACAGCTCTGGGCACTGTAGGAGGCGTACTCTGGGTGGGACGGTGAGCCGTGAGAGTGCTCACTGTAGTGACTGGGACTCAGCTGTTCCGTTTTGATGTGGGGTCTGTGTTGGCCCACATCACTGGAGGCAGGGGATGGCGAGGAGGAGGAGGCTAAAGCACCTTTGCGGCTCCAGCTAACCCCATTGGCACCCGGGTGGGCATAGGACGCGACGTAGCTGTTTGGGTTGGGTCCGTGACCGGACTCTGAGGCCATGGAGGAAGTCCCCGCGCCAGAGTGGCCGTTGACAGGGAGGTACTGGTCAAACTCGTGGACGTCAAAGGTTTCCATGTTGCTGATGACGTCCGTGCTCAGCTCTGAAATGTCCACGTTGCTGAAGTCGATGTTCTGGCGCCCAGCATCCAGGAGTCGTCTGCCTTCATGCTTCAGGTCTTGCTTTGCCCCATGATGAAGGTCAGTTTTAGGGGTTGTTGGTGGTGTCGGTGGTCCATGGGGCTGGCCTGAATGTGATAAAAAAAAAAAAAAAGGTTATTTTCAGAAGCTACACAATGACTTTAAACATTCTGAAGGAGCAACAAAAAAAAAAAATTCTAGTTCTCTATCAGAGAACTTTTTTTTTTAATTGTATTAAAAATGATGTTATTAAAGGGAATAATGTTCTTAACCTTTAATGTAAATAAATGCAGCCTCATGTGTTTCTAAGTCTTTTTGAAGTTATTTCTATTCATGCGTTCATCATGATATTCGGACACTACGGACGGCAGCTTGTTTTTGCACAATATGTACAAAAATGAAAAATAGAAATGTAAGCTTGTACATATATATTGTGCTTTGTTCCCTTTCAGAATAGCCATCGCTCACCTGGATGCTCTGAATGATGGTGATCAGCTAAGCCTGCCAGTCCGCCCATCCCGGGCTCAGCTTTGTACATCTGATGACTCAGCTCAGCCCCAGAATCGGAGTCACTTTGCCCGGGCTTGACGCTTTTCCGACGCCTGGGCTGGTACTTGTAGTCGGGGTGATCTTTCTTGTGCTGGACCCGCAACCTCTCCGCTTCTTCCACAAAGGGCCTCTTTTCATTCTCTGACAGCAGCCTATGGCAGAGGAAGAAGAAATGAGAACTTACACCTCAAAAAAAAGTGTTTGTAACCACTGCCAGCCAACAGCCAGGACTTTTTCCAAGCTTCAAAAACCCACACATCACCAGCGATCGCTATTTTCTGACTTAATACACGGACAAGATACCTAAACTTTAAACTTTAAGACCTGAAAGAGGCTAGAACATTGACATTTGAAAATGAGCTTCACAGCTTATGACTGCAGGGGGATGATAAGCTGGAAACCTAAAGTTGGAAAAGAGGAGCTTAGAACTTTAACTGGAAAATGAGCGTCACAGATGGAGCGCCGCAATAAGTTTCAAGCTGGAAAAGTGGCGCTTTGAATTTTAAAAGATCAAAAATGAGCTTCACACTTTAACAGCAGCTCAGGAAAAAAGCGTAAACCTAAAGATGGGAAAGAGGGGATTTAAACTTTCATTTTAAAGCTTTAAAGTTCAGCACTGGATCACTACAGTAAGTTGAGTTCAACTTGAGTTTGCATAAGAGGAGCTTTCTGATCTGAACCTGGAGCGGAATAGTGAAGCTGGAAGAGAGGAGCTCCATCATGAAGATGGAAAGAGCAGCATCATTTATGGATCAGGGATGAGCAGAAAGGATGCAAACCGAGGAGTGGGGCCACTCACCTCCACAGTTTGCCCAGGGTCTTGCTGAGCTCTGCGTTGTGCAGGTGAGGATACTGATCTGCGAGCTTCCTCCGCGCCGCCTGCGCCCAAACCATGAAGGCGTTCATGGGACGCTTGACGTGCGGTTTGTTCTTCAGTCCGCCGCCTCCGCGCGCCGGCATCGGCACGAGCGTCCAGTCGTAGCCCTTCAGCACCTGCGACACGGCGTCCCGGATGCAGGCCGGGAAGCGCTCGTCATCCTCGTCCAGCTTCTTACCGGACGGAGAGGAGGGCGCGTCCGAGTCCGATTCGTCCGGGGACATGGAGCTGGACGTGGCCGCCGGGCTGCACGGGTCCTCGGACTTGTCGCGCTCCTCCGTCATGTTGCTCCGGATAAAATCCGTCCTGGCTTTTCAGAGACGGGTAGACACGCCAGCTTTTCGAGCGGCCGCGTCTCCGGCTGGACTTAAACTCGCTGTGCCGCGCGCTGACACTCCAGAGAGACTTCACTCCAAGTTAGGGCGCGTCACGCCTCTCCTCACTCCTCATTGGCGGACTGCCCTTCCACGCTGCACTCTGATTGGCCGAGGCCGATTTCCTCTCGTAGACCTCTCTGAGCGACGGGGATTTATTTACATTGAGTATGATCTTGATTTTAGATGTGGTCAAGCGATGGAGTTTTGTATATTATTTGAAGCAATTATATACCCAGATGTAAATATGGGTGCTGATTAATGTCAGACAGACCAATTAAGATTAGACTTGACCTAAAGAAGGGCACAAAAATACTTCTGCACGATGAGATGATCAGGTCGCCAATCTGACATTTCTTTTTTTTTTCTTTACAAAAAAAAAAAAACAGCCTCGAAACTTTGCATCCAATCAGCTGCGCTGAATATGACTGTTAATAAAGTGTAGAGACAGAGTGCAGCTCCCTGCCTGCAGCAGCCTTCCTCTCTCCCCGAGTCCTGACAGCACTCACTTCATTACAGAAAATCATCTCAAACATTTATTCCCCCACAATCAGACTCAGACACTTATTCCAGCAGGAAGAGGAAAGACCCGGTGTCTACAGCGCTCTTAATTGGATGTATTTTTATTTCCGACCCATTCAATTATTGTCTAATTATGTATTACCTTTACATTAACTGTTTATTATCAATAAACGTGAAAATGAAACGTCAAAGTTAAATCTAAAGTCAAAGTTGGGTTGGTTTAGGTTTACACTAAATTTATAAAACGTGTGTGTGTGTGTGTGTGTGTATGTGTGTGTGTGTGTGTGTGTGCGTGTGTGTACATACACATGTAGATAGATAGATAGATAGATAGATAGATAGATAGATAGATAGATAGACAGAGACAGGCAGATAGATAGATAGATAAATAGATAGATAGATAGATAGATAGATAGATAGATAGACAGAGACAGGCAGATAGATAGATAGATAAATAGATAGATTGATAGATAGATAGACAGAGAGACAGGCAGATAGATAGATAGATAAATAGATAGATAGATAGATAGATAGATAGATAGACAGAGAGACAAACAGATAGATAGATAGATAGATAGATAGATAGATAGATAGATAGATAGATAGATAGATAGATAAATAGATAGATAGATAGATAGATAGATAGATAGACGTATCTAAAGTATATATAAAAGCTCCCTCACTCTTTCTGTCTGTCTCTTATAAAGGGACCCCAGTGTATCACAAATGGCTGGATGTCACTTGAGTGTTTAAGTTCCTAATATGTCACTTCACTCATAACACCTCACATCATGTGTACATTACAACCTATTTAAAATTTCAGAATCATAAACAATTCAAACATCAGTCTACTTGTTGATCTACTTGTAAAAAGTTTTGATCACATGCATTTGAAATAAGAGGTAGGTTTAAAGGATGGGGCAACTGATGTAGGTTTAAAGGGTGGGGCAACTGATTTAGGTATAAATGGTGTGGCAACTAATGTAGGTTTAAAGGATGGGGCAACTGGTGTAGGTTTAAAGGATGGGGAAACTGATGTAGGTATAAAGGGTGGGGCAACTGATGTAGGTATAAAGGGTGAGGCAACTGATGTAGGTTTAAAGGGTGAGGCAACTGATGTAGGTTTAAAGGATGGGGCAACTGATGTAGGTTTAAAGGATGGGGCAACTGATGTAGGTTTAAAGGGTGGGGCAACTGATTAGGTATAAAGGGTGAGGCAACTAATGTAGGTTTAAAGGGTGAGTGCAACTGATGGCTTAAAGGGTGGGGCAACCATGAGGCTTAGCAGTGGGGCAACTGATGTACATTTAAAGGGTGGCGCCATATTGTTAGGAAATCAGGCATATAGTGTGCAGTTGTTTCAGTAATGATAAAAATGTTATTATTATTCTGTTATTATGGGTCACCTGAGACCATCTGCCCCAGTGTGACTGTCACTGTAAATGGAGAACCATTTTTGGTTCTATATTGAACCATATTCAACATGTTAAACAGTGAAGCACCTTTAATCAGGAAAAGAGCAATTTAAGCCTTTCAGCGGTTGTTTGAGTTGCCATGGTTTCATTTATGATTGCGTGTGCTGAAGAATCCCTTTATAAGCTACTGGCCATTGTTCGATATAATCGATTCACTTTTGTCATTTTTTTTGTTAATGCATTCACTTCTGCTGCACAACAGAAGGTTCTTCAAAAGTTGTCTCTCTGTGGGGCCAGTGCTGTTCTAATTTGAATGTAAACAAACGAAAGCGGCTTGTATTCAAGCATTATGAAAGGCTTATAAAGAGCATTCAGATTGTAGCGAAACAAAGGCCTCTGTCAGCATTTGATATTGTGACCGAAAAAACCAGGGCACTACGACTGCAGGCCTACCTAAAGGTCTCTTTGTTATTATCATCATTATGGGTTTCCCATTTTAAAAGGAAGTTATTCACTGACATCCGCTTGTTTGTTCACTGTGAGAGAGGAAAATAAACACACATTTCACTTTAAAGAAAAAGACCTTAGTAGTGCTACAGAAAGTGAGAGAGCATGCAGAGAGAGATGGAGATAAGAGAAGCGCTGAATCATAGCCTTTGTAGTGAGCCTTTGTATCCATGTATTGCAAAGTTGATTTTTATCACTGGCTTTCCCATGAAAAGACAAGGTATGTTTCCCTTGGCAGGCATTTTCACCTGCCCCATGCTTGCAGTAGGTGGCTGGAACAGCAGAGCAGAAAGTGACCTGTGGATTCTATTCGCATGGAAAAAGTAATGGGGTTTTTGTTATTGTAAAGTTTTTTTTTGTTTGCTTTTTCATTCTTATGGGATTCTACATGCTCCATGAGTAACAAACAGATACTATGTCCATGATGTAGTGCTCTGAGGTAAGTCTGTTTTTTTATGGCCTCTTAAATTGTAGAACAGTGACATAATACTTTCCTGATGCTGTGAGGTTTGAAAATGTCTCATACAGTGGATGCACATCTTTACAGGGGATGTTCAGGATATGTGTGTATGCAAAGTTTGAAGACTGCAGGTCAAATGTGCACTCCCCTACATTTATATATATATATAGTATATATATATATATATATATATATATATATATATATATATATGTATGTGTATATATATTTTTTTTTTAATTGCATCTTTATATATATTTTATATATAAAAAATTGCATATATATATATATATATTTATTTTTATTATTATTTTTTTTTAATTGCATCTACAGGGAGACAACATTTGAATAGACTGAAGGTTGTGATTAACAATAATTTAAGTACTGTATATAATATGTGTGTCAAAGTATGGCATGTTGTGTGTTATTGCCTGATAAGTAAACTCAACAAATAAATAGGGCACTATAATAAGTAGAAAAATATCTTTTTTTTTTTTTAAGTATGTATGAAATAAAAGTAAATTTACATTCTATATAGCAGCTAGTTTTCAGGGAGGCCAAAAGAGGCTTCTCAGGATTTGCTGGTAATCAGGAGAACACACATTTATGATATACTGCTCAGCACGGTTACACCACTGAGGAGTCAAGAAGACTTTTGATTCCAGAGAGGGCCCACTTTCAAGCGAAATGTTGTGAGAATGCTGCGAGAATCACTGAAAGGACAGGGACATCTGGCAGAGGGAGGAGGATGGCCGAAGCTCTTGCTCAGCAAAAAATTAGAGGAGGGCTCAGTTTCATTCACAAGTAATGCTAGGAAGTCTCCCAGCTAAAAAAGTAGAGAAAAAGCGTAGCATTGACCAACAACTGGTTTCACTTGCTGCCAAGTGGTGGGATTGGCCGGTGGTTTTGGTGGGGTTCGGGGTCAAGAAAGGGGAAAGGCAGGAAAAGAATGACGGCAAAGGCGGAACTGTGTTTGATCTTGCTCTCTTCTTCTGTGTTAGGGAGTTTCTGAGCAGCCTATGCCCAGAGACACACACACACAGAGAGAGAGAGAGAGAGAGAGAGAGAGAGAGAGAGAGAGAGAGAGAGAGCAAGAGGACTCATATGAACCCAGAGCAGCCCAATGTGAACGCATATTTTGGGAATTTCAGCTTTAGATTTGTCTGGTTAGAGACAGCCTCAGCAAAGGCTGCTCCTTCTTGAGTCACACACACACACACACACACACACACACTCCAACCCGGTCGATTTATCTCTTGCTGTGCCTGTATATGTGAGACTGTGTATATATGCATTGTGCATGTAAACCAATAAAACAATCCTTCCTCTTTGTCACACAAACACGTGTGTGTGTGTGTGTGTGTATGTATGTATGTGTATATATATATACACACTGCATTTTCCAATTTTAGCAAGAAAACATTGTTTTAAATTTAATTCATATAATTTATGTGCAAAGGTAAAGGTGAGAGATTTTATATTATATAACACATTATTTCATTATTACAGATCAGGTCTGTCTGTGTTGATTTTGTTCACTAAAGTCAGAAACTCCAGCTGTTGCTGAAAACCTTCACTTTGAGGTTTGTTGATTAAAAAGAGATGATTGGTATGAACGGGACAAACTCTGCAGTGTTCAGGACTGGGAGCAGGATGGACGAGAGTTAATGTCAGCGATTTGGGGGATGTGAAGGGTTTATGTGGAGGGAATGGGCAGAACAGAGTGTGTTTTAGAGGGTGAAATGGATCAGTGATGCTCTGGGGGGTTTTGGAGGGTTTCAAAACAGAATAATAATTCAGAATAATCCAAACTGTGCAAAAATCACTAAACCCAGTCCAAAGAACAACAAAAACTCTTCCAACAACGACATTTATTTAAAAATCTAAGGCCCTTCTTGCACAAGTATTTGTGTACACATCTGTCTATCTGTGTGTGTGTGTGTGTGTGTGTGTGTGTGGCTGCAGTTTCTCAAGGCTGTTCTTTTCAGACTTTTTCGAGCATGGTGTTGTAAGAGAATGTTGTGGTTCAATGCGGTGCATTCATCTTATTGATGGTGAGACGACAGATTTCGATGATTTTCTCTCGCTCTCTTCTCTCTCTCTCTCTCTCTCTCTCTCTCTCTCTCTCTCTCTCTGCCCCAAACACCAATCACGTATCTCAACAAGTACTTTGGGTCGTGTAAACTGTTTATGCAGTGCATCACATCATGATCCGGTCAAGCTGTACATCACACAGTTCCCAGACCATTAGCTTACTGCATGTGGAAAACAACCCCGGCACCCCACCCCCAAACCTGTAGGTCATCCATAGAGCCTTAAATGATTAATAGCTGTTTGTTCTCTACGGAATTGAGGGTTTGGTTTAGGTTTTGGATTGAGATTAATGTTAGGGTTAAGGTTATGATAAGTAATGTGAATTTAACATGTCCAATCATATACAAAATTTCAGGGGCCCCTGCCATTATAAGTGTAAATTAGTACACTTTTCCTACAGACAACAAATTTCTGTTAGCTGAATGATGTAATACATTGAATGTAACACACTGGAGAAAAAACAGCATGTGCAAATTCATGGGTTTATTTTTTATTTTTTTAATGTTTTTATGCTTTTCGATGCCGATGTTAAACTCATATTTTAACAAAATATTAACACAAAAACTGAAGGAAAAAAAAAGATTGTAGTAGCAGATGTAGATGTACCTGTAAAGCATCTCCCCAAATACAGTGTTGTTCTTTATGCCAATAATTAAAGAAAAATACTTATATATTTTATAAGGGTATAAATCTGCGGACCCTCCCATCAGAAATGGACACTTGATGTCTTCTCTGACTGGACCTGACCAGATGTTAGGCACGTTGCAGGGTGAGTCACTGGCGGATGGACCTGCGGATGTTCAAGCAGGCCTGCCATTTGAACTCTGCTGGTTCTAATCATGCCCCGCCCCCAAGCAGCTGCTACAAGTTAGGCCCTCCCGTTGACCCGTGACCTCTGTTCCCCTGAATTCGTTCTATAAAAACATCATAATGAGGGGTTTACTGGGCCAATTGGAAGTTTTATTTAAACCTATTAGTAGGTTTGGAGAGATGTTTCAGAGGTGTAGGGAGGGGGAGGTGTTTCAGACTGAAGGAAACAATTAGAACAAACAGCTAAGAATAAATTGGCCTGAAGCCATTTTTTCCAGTGCCATCAGAAAAACATTTCAAGTACTTCCAGATTCTTTTCTGTGTGTGTGTGTGTGTATGAGTGTGTTTTCTCAGACACTCTGCTGTCTTGTTAGTTAAAACTAACAAGAGGGGCTAAGGCCAGCCATGTTGACGCTGATTATTTCAGATCTGGATCAGTGCATGACCGTACAGTGGTTTTCTCTTTGCTGAGAACTACTTGATGGAGTAAGCAGTCCACATGTATACCTGCAGGCATGAAACTGACTCTTCTTTCCCCCCTCCAAAGATGAAATATGCACATGGTGTTTGGGCTATCAGCCAGCAGCTGTCAGTTCATTCGCGTCGACCTGGTGGACCAACCACTTCTGCTTTATTTCCCAAAGTGAGAGGATAAGTGTTTGGAATTGTGTAGGGAATTATGTTCCCATCGTGTATCTTGTCCTGCAGTCAGATAGGGGGAATGGAAAGGATATGTGTATATGTTTTTTTTTTTTTTTTTTCAGCTCTCCTTTTAAACACACACAGAATCACTGCATATGGTCTGAATAAAGCCTTGTGGTTGCAACTCCGTCTTCCAGCTCGTCTGCTTTTTTGATCCCAGATTCTCATAAATCATCTCCCAAATTTTCATGCGAATTAGACGATGTGGGGACATGTAGCAGTTTGGAGATCCGCCCCCTCAGGCTCTTTTTACGGGAAATGCTCGGGTGCAGGCCTGTCACATTATGGCTCTGGGGCTCAGCTTTATGGGCCTGCTCCTCTCCAGCGGCTTGTTTTGTCTCTGGCAAAATTAAATGCACCACTCAAACAGGCAGTCCGCCAAGGCTTTACGTCAATTAGCTACTTGGCACTACTCAGCAACCCTTAGGGGGTGTTGTGAAGGTCTGGGCTAAAGGTTGCCATCAAGGAAGCAACCCATCCTTTTCTCTCCTCATAAACAAGCCTGCCTCACATTTATGCTAAAGAAACAACTGCGACAGGTTAATCCTTTGCCACACCTAGTACTAATGTAATTACAGAGGCAAAAGGACACATAGCTACATAATACAGAGTTGATCTGCTTCCCAAAATAATGATAGAGGCCATTTTTTTTCCAATAGCAAAATTCATATTAAATCTTAAGTTTTAGTTAGAATTGTTCTTTTTATATTTTCTAAAACACTTGTCTTAAATGAATGATTCAGCAAAAATATCATATCCACAGTTTTGCACATAGCCCACATATTAATCAATTAATGAATCAGTTTTTGGAACAATTCAATGGACTCACTCACTCACTCACTCACTCCCTCACTCATTTTCACATTTTTTTTCATTTTTTTAATCGCTCATGACTAGGATCGAGGGGGGGCTTGGAGCCTGCTGTCCCTGCAATCTCAGCATCATACTAGTGAGTGTCCTGACACATTTATTTTTCTAGTTTTTACAGTCTGATCAGATCAGAATGGCTAGACTTTGCTCCACACAAGTGTCAGTGAGCCTTGGGTGCCATTGCCCTGTAGCCACAATGTCATGGGAATGACAAGGTTTCTAGAGTTTAAGGCCAATTAAATGCAACATTTTTAAGCTAAAACTTCAACATTTAATGTTAATTCAGTGTTACTTTTAAAGTAGACCTATTGATCTGTGATTTTAACCCACGACCTGCTGAACCTGGGGCCAACTCCCTAACCACTAGGCCACCGCTGCCGAGACGTCCTTCTCAAGTATTCATCCTTTGAAGGTCAGATTTAAGACATTTTGATATGAAATAAAGCTTTAGACTGATCAACTCAATGGCTTTAAGCCTTTTTAATGACCTGCAGGAACAAATAATCAATATTCATTATCAATCAGTGGTTTTAATGTTGTGGCTGATCAGTGGGTAACATGACTGTTTGACCTCCTAATTTCATATCAAGTCCCAGGTCTCTTAATTTCAGTCATGCCATTGCTATTTGTTGTTGATAAGGCTGGAGATTTTCTACGACTCCAATTAGCAAGTCAGTTTCAGCAGAGGCCTAAAAATAGGCTACAGTTGAGAATTTTTCTTCTGTGATCAGTAGATTGGGCTAGATTGGTTAATGGAGTCTGAGCCAATAATGGCTGTGAAGAGCTGGGTAAATAAGATGACACTCATGGATTTGACCTCGCAGTGGCCGTGCCAAGCACTATCGTTTGATTTGCATTTATGAGTGACACGTGAAATCATAAAGAGGCAAGCTCATGGGACGGCAGGCTGTTCAACCACCGTGCAATACCTCAAACCAGGACAAATGTGAGAAGTAGTGTTGATGATAACATGACAGTAAAATATTTTTGAATGTTCTGATTTCATCAGGGATTTTGGGGGTTGGTCACACAGAAAAAAATCCCCTTTTTTACTTGTCTGTTGTGGAGGGGCAAAAGATACCAGTTGCTGCAGGCCGGGTTTTTCCTCTTCACTACTTCAGTTTTTTAAACCGTTGCCTCGCCTGATGGCTACAGTACTCTCGCTGCATGCAAATCTAAAGCCTCTTACAACAGACAGCAGCAATGCAAGTACATTTGTTTAGTGTGGGAACACGTGCGTGAGTGCTATGTGTGTGTGAAGGTGCATGGAAAGTCATTTATGTGCACTTGTTTTTGTTATCTTTTACCAATATGCTAGGACAGCTCCCTTTCTCCCATTTCTACCTTCCCTTTTTAAAGTTAAAATGAAACCTGTTGTTTCTCTTGTGTATGTAAGTGTAACTATGCAATTGCATGATTTATTAAAAATGCATCTACATTCTCTGCATACAGGAACAAATCTATTTTATTTATTTTCAGAGCAGATCATAGCAGAAAAGATGTGTGCTTTTCAAAAAACAAAGAATAATTTTTCCCTGAGCTCCGCTTATAATTTCTGTCGGATGATATGTACAAATACCTTTCATGAGTATGCAGTTTGTTAATGTGACTTACATGCAGGGGTTTCGTTTGGAAAGAGGTCGGGTGCTGTTTTGGTGTGGAAGTCTGATGCCATGCATGATGTAAATGGCCACTTTAGTCGGCTCACTCAGTCTTAAAGAAGTCAATATGTTTCTCTTCAGTTGGCTGAAATATTGACTTCTTTTTGCAATATGCAATATTGACATAAATGTGTGTGTGTGTGTGTGTGTGTGTGTGTGTGTGTGTGTGTGTGTGTGTGTGTGTGTGTGTGTGTGTGTGTGTGTGAGACTCAAAGATTCAAAGATTCAGTAAGAAAATGTAAAATGTAAAACCCTCTACTCCATAAAAGTAGGGAACATTTGAACCTTTTAAAGTCAAAATAAATTATCTTTTTTTCTCTTACTCATAAAGATCCAACCAGATATTGATTGAATGTTTTGTATCTGCATATTACACAGAAATTCCCATTTTGCTTCCATAAACTGAACATGATACATGATTGAAATAAAAATACAAGCTTTTATTACTCTTTTATTATTTTATTTTTCTAGACAGTAACTGCAAATTGTCAGAGGCTTTCTATGGATTATGTCACCTTTTTTCACACCTATAGTGTGTGTGTGTGAGTGTGTGTGTGTGTGTGTGTGTGTGTGTGTGTGTGTGTGTGTCTGCGTGTGTGTGTGTGTGTGTGTGTGTGTGTGTAGGTGTGTGTGTGTGTGTGTCTGCATGTGTGTGTGTGTGTGTGTGTGTGCGTGAGTGTGTGCACGTGTTTGTGTGTGTGTGTGTTTGGGTGCTTGTGCATAAAGGATGGGATAGCCTGAGCACAAGTCCCTGCCAGGTCATATGCATGAGAGAGAGGGGTCAGGGGCGCTTCCTGTGCACACTAAAGAGTCGAGGGGAATAAAAGAGGGAACGTGAATTCAGACAGTATCGACATATAAAGAGCCTTTTCATTAAGCTATAGGCCAAGCCTTCTTGTACAGTTTCTAGTCAGCGCAGGAAGAAGCAGTGAGGATACCTTCCTGGTTTATTTTTCCTGAACACACTGCTTAATCTCTTTTTCTGATGCCATCAAAGTGTGCTTCTTTGTTAAACAGTGTCTACAATAGAAACATAACAAATGATCAGTTAATAATGAGATCTGAGTAATTATTTTATCCGATCAGAGCAGTCTTTCAGTTTTATGTTAACTAGTGAGTCAAATGAAAATCAATCATTATATTTCACAGTTTACAGTTTATAAGCACACATAACCTGTAACCAGTGATTCATTTGTAATTTGTAATTTGGCGATGTTTAACTAGATAAACCTCCATTGGATGACAATGTTAGACATGGAATCAGAAGATCTTGGGAATGCCGCATGCCAAACTCTTGCTTTTTTTTTTTTTTTTACTCAGAAGGGTCACATTTTGCCTTTCCAATAAGGGCTCTATGCTATCTTACCCCTTTCAGAACCATTTATAATCCAGCCTTGAACTGGACCGTCTTCTTAGAGACTGTGTAAACAAATCTATTTGATAGAAATTGAAAGTCTTCTATGATTATTTGTCAGTTTTTCCATGTTGTGAAGAGTTAATGCTGTTGTTAGCATGGTTACTAATCTCCACTGGAAATCACAAGATGCATAAACTGATTGGAAAGTGAAAGTGACAACCCTTGTCATTGCAAGGTCACAGCACAGCACACAGTGAACCACAATGAAATTGGACCTCTGCATTTAACCCATGCACTCAAACACCGTGCAGCAGTGGACAGCTGCTGAAAGCGCCCAGTGACAGGGGTGGTACCGTGCTCAAGGGTACCTCAGGGCAACCTAATGATGAGGGAATCGAACCCACAATCTTCCAATCCGGGGGCAACTCCCTAACCACTAGACCACCGCTGCCTGTGTGACATTAAGTAGAAACTGAAGTCTGTTCTTGCAGCTTATGTTTCTCATTTGGACATTTTGAAATTTAAACAACATACAATGCAAGCAAACTTTGCTTTTCCCTGGAATAGACTTTTAAAAAGGGCAGCGTTGGTCTAGTGGTTAGGGAGTCGGCCCCAGGATCAAAAACTCATAGGTTTGAATCCAAGACTAGTAGGTTGCCCTGAGGTGCGCTTGAGCAAGGTACTGTCCCCGTCACTGCTCCCTGGGTGCTTTCAATAGCTGCCCCCTGCTGCATGTGTTTGTGTGTGGGTTAAGTGCATGTAATTTCATTGTCTTGTGCTGTGTACTCACAATGACAGGAATGGTCACTTTCACTAGAAATCGGCTTACGTGTGATTTCTGCAGCTACTCATATATTTGGTAGTTCAGAACAGATAATCTGTGACACAAATTAAAATGTAAAATGAAACATGTATGGCTTTGTTCCTCATAATTCAAGCAGGAGCAACAGTAGCACTGAAAGAGAACAGTAGATAGAACACCAGAAGTAGCTTCTTGTTGCATCTGCCTCAATTGGTTAATGAAAACATTCGGAATCTGAGTCTATAAAAACATGTTGGCTGATATAATCAGCTCTTAAGAGTTTAGAATATCTAAAATGAGTGTCAGCAGCAACTTTTTCATTTAAGTCAGACTGTAATTTATATACCCCTGATTCAGTTAATAGGACGCATTTTTGGCATTTATGTTTTTTTTTCATTCAGTGCCCTTAGACACTGCCCACTCTGTGTCCTCTATCTGGCCTTCCCTCATTGCTGGACACAGTCAGCTATTCATTCCGGCAGCCAGTGTGCAGAGGATTGAAATTTCATATCAGCAGAAGTCGATCAAATCAGTGACACCCGCTCTTCCCCCCACCACACCTCACCACAACATACTGGCTTACTCTCTCCTGTGTGTGTGTGTGGGGGGGGGGGGGGACCACAGGTCATACCAGGCCCCTAGCCTCATGGCATCACATGCTCTTCCTTCATTTACACTTAATTGAGGTTTCGCTTGTAAACTGCTTTTGTTTGCACCAATGGTGTCACTAATGCAGACCTTGCTTACATTCTGAATTCCACTAGTTGCTATATGAGTCGGTCCGCAAATCCAAATACTTCCCCCATTTCATTAGAATGAGATTTGAAGTTATATGCCAAACCATTAAAGGTCAATCACTGTATGTTTTCTTCAGAGCAGCAAAGTAGCTTTTTTTGTAGTCGTTTTTACTGCTAATCTGGTTCTACTGGTTGATTTAATGATATATTAGTCTGGGTGAGTTGCCTGCTGCTACCTTCAGTGTCCTCTAATGACAGCCCTAGAGAGAAGTTAGGACAACTTTAATATCCTTCATAAATTTCCCAGTTTAACTGCACATGGCCTCATGTCTGTAGCCCAGTGTACTTTACTCAAATGCCACTGTTAGCTCTCCTGATGCTTATTACATCATTTTATTTCTGTCTCATTCATCTTATTTCCTTTTTTCCTTGTTTTCTGCCATCTTGGTATTTATGACTGGGACTCAGGCACTGAGTCGTTCTTGGACACCCTTGCAGCTTTTTGTTTGGCATTTCCCCCATTTCATGCAAAGGAAAAGTGTGTGTGTGTGTGTGTGTGTGTGTGTGTTTATGTGTGTGTGTGTGCACGCGTGTGTGTGTGTCTTTATGAACATTTGTTGTCAAGTCTTGTAATTTTCAGGTTATTAAAAAAAAAAAAAATTCTTACAATTTCTAAAAATTCCAGATGCCCTTGAAGGCAAAAAAATCTAAAGTGTACAATTTAAAAAAATCTAAATTTAAAAAATGTTCTACTTATTTCTGACTGGAATTATTCAAACAGTAAGGGAAGCCATTTTCAAAGGTATGCTTTTACAGGCTGCCTCTAGAAAAATGTTTTAATCTTACAGTCATACTGTGTCCTAAGCCGCATCGATGAGTCTGCACCATCTTAATGAAGAGGTGGATACAGTTTGTGCTGGAGCTGCAGCTGGATGTTAAAAGAGATTTTAAGCATTTTGGCAAAAGTACGAAATTCTTTTTAAAAAAGTAAAATATACACCTTTGAGGGACATTTCTACTGTTTTGTTTTTTCTGGTCTAAACTGACTGTTGAACCTCATGCCATATTACAGTAATCCAGAGATAAAATATTCAAATAAACTTCAATTCTGGTAAAAAAATACGATACATCATTTACATCTTTCTCGTGTTGTTACACCTGGTATGTTTGATCTTTGGTGATGTATATACCAAGAATAGTATTTTCTGTGTGTTGTTGTTCCTTCCATAGAAATCAGCTGTGATGTTTGGAGTCTAAAGGAGAATAAAGTAATGAGCCTTTTCTAAAAATG